>JXSR01S003331.1:14476-29058 GCA_000969725.1 Ophiothrix spiculata
TAGTTCACAAAAAATATCACATGAAAGCTAAATAAATCATGAACAAAATGGTAAATGTTCAAAAAAAATCGGCCGGTTAGTTTTGATACAGCGATCTTGGCAAGTCATAACCCTATACCCAAAACACAGGAAGATATCTCGGGGTCATGCATCAATTAGGAACGTTGTGTGTGCATGGTATACGAAATGTTGCTAATAACTGCAATATGTTTTATGTAGGTCTAACAGTTGAACGTGGGAAAAGATGTGTTTTATCTAAATCATATTGACAAATAAAAGAAGAATGTTTGAAATAAATCACCGCAGAAATGTTTGCAAATGAAAGAATGGGACATTTTTAAAGAAATAAGATTGTTTTTGTGAATCAATGTTTAAACATGACGAATGTTCAATAAAGAAAAACCGACTCTTATTATAATGAAAAAGTATTTTCAGTCATTTACTTTGAAAATGGGGTCTTCGGAACTGTAATCTTGAAAAAGAGCATCTTGAGCGGAAGAGGTGGCTTGAAAAGGGAGTGTTGAGGGCGGCATATGCCCGTACCTTCCGTCAATGTGAGTACCCCCCCCCAAGGCCGGTACATGACGAATGTTTAAAAACAACAACATGAAAAACCCACTGGTATAGATCAACCAGTGTCATTGCACCGAGTGTAAAAAACTATTAAGCCGAGTAAAACATAATTATGTTTCTCGTTCCCTCCCGCATAATTTGTTTTTTAAGGATTTTGAAAAAATTTTTTGTATTTCATGCATAACTTATTTGTAAAAAGTGTTTGAAAAGTTTAAGTCTGTGCAATAGATTTGCTTCTGTTCAACAAGCATCTTAAAGAATATTTTGTTTTATATCATGATTGCAGTGATTTGAGCCGTGCAAAAATTATTTTCCATTGCACGGCATGAAACAAACCTATGTAGCTCTATGTGATATCATGATATAAAACAAATATTGAATGCCTATGCACGTTCAGTAGTATGATCATTCGGTCAAATTTGGACTGATCCATTTCACTCGGCTACGCCTCGTGAAATAGAAAAGTCCAAATTTGACATAATGATATATTTTGTACTATTGCACTCTCAGGCATCAACCATCTAGTATGTCCAAAACTCAAAAATAAAAAGGGCCTCCTCCTCTTCCAATAAAATATCTGGTATCGATACGTTGGTTTAAGAATATGACCCAATCGGCGATTTTGCATTGGCATTTCGGAAATAAAATATAAAAAATAAAAGTACTTATAAAAGCCCTTTTTCAAAAACCCGGACGAGAAACATGTTTTATTTTTTTACTTGGCCTTACCTTACTATATGTGATTATTTAAATTTCACAAAAACTTGACTACCGGTCGACCGGGCCGAGCAAAATCCAACTTATAGCTTGGTCACAATAATCGTACGAGCAGCTTACGAGCAGTGTTTAGTCCATCTACTAGGACCACGTGACGCCCTTGCTGCTCGCTTTACTCACTGCTCGTGGTCCTTTTTAACGGACTAAACACTGCTCGTAAGCTGATCGTACGATTATTGTGACCAAGCTCTTACACTTCTATGTTAAACAGAAGTGTAAACATACCCACTTTGCTTTCAACCCGGGCGGGACCCGGGGAACCAGTCATCACTGATATAGTGTATCTACTAACACTGGTTTGTACTTATGAGGCTATTTAGCCCCAACTGACACCGTCAGTTTTATGTATATCGGGGTGTATATCATGCAAAGTAGGCCCACTTATCATACGGTGAGTAGTAATAATATTAGATACGAGTACTTGACAAATAGAAATATCAAAGATTTAATTTTAGTTTTGTGATTTAACAACTTGGCATGTCTGCAACCGAACACATAATTGTAGATTTATAGTCTCAGATAGGTCACCATTTTACTTATTTAGCATTTAATTTTTGGTCTACACAGGATCATTTCTGGAACCTACCCGGACAAAATATCGGTTACCCCTCCACCGCTAATAAACTTTACGATCTAAATGGTTTGTAATCCACACTCCCAAGGTCATTCCTATTTTACTTTAGTATGTGCCTAAGGAACATACCATTAGATATCCACTGAGAAAGACGTGTGCTGCTTCACCTTAGTCTTTGTCAAAATAGATACATTGTCACCAGAGTCAATCAGAGCAAAGTGGTCAGAGCTACATATACCATGGAGTGCACTGTACTGGTTCGCCGCATATTGGGTTAAAATCTCGGAAACTGCTGTTTCTACTCTTTTAAGGTGTTAGCACGAGATAACAAGATTTAAAAACGCTTAAAACGAATGATAAGATTCACCCGTCTTCTCTATCTCTTCATGTGTTCACTTGAAAAGTCACTTGAAAACAGCATGAAAAAAATCTTTTTCAATTTTAAAATAAACCTGTATCATAGTTTGAGTATGGCCTATCTGATGTACGTTGCGCCTTTGCTTTACTGTTGATGTTGTGAGGGGACTCAATATACTATGTATTAAACAAAAATCCGCACTAATTATTTTAATAGTACTCTACGCGTTCGTTACAATAAACATTATAATTTAATCGTCTGGCTGAAATCAGTGACTAGGTCATAATAACTAAGCGAATGGATAATAGGGTGGAGCAAATTATAATTTAGACCTAGACGAATGAACACCGGGTTTTGGTTGGCTTAAAGCATAGTGAAAGGGCGGCACTTAGGTCCATTCGACTCGTAAACCACGTGATTAGTTATTTCATGAATGGGATGTACTGTTCAAAACATGAATTACGACCGGGTTTGATAGTATACGACCGACCAGTCCGGTCGTTTGGATCGTGATAGAAACGGCCAACCATAGTACGTTGTGCTCTTTTCGATGATGTCTGACACAGAGCCTTAACAGTCGCTGTTGTTTGCATGGCAATCTTATCATGGTTGCACTTCGCCTTCAACATGGGCAAAGATAGAATGGGACTAGGAGACTTGTCGGCGTCAGATTACAATTGGTTATCAAAAACTGACGACTTATTCTTTGTATGCGATTGAACAATTCGTACTCTCTGAATTTCATCTAGCCTCAGTATATATATGAATTTGCTGAACCGATTTTTTATCTTTCTTTGTAAAAAAATGCCTTTTTTTTTCTCACTTGTATACGTGAGTCAAAAATACGGTTTGTCGGAAAATAAACATTTATATACTTTCCTTAAATGCTACCCAAGTTATGGATATACAGTCAAAAAATACTTGAAATATAATTTTCTTTTCACTTACTAAATAAAAAGTGTTTCACCAAACTGATTTGTCAAATGATACGAATTAAATTTAACTTTTGCATATTATTCATGATGTTGAAATCAAATAAACCAGCGCATGAAATTGAAATATAAATAATGTATTGTTCTTTCCTTTTAGAATAAAACTGTACTGCAACTTTGAGCTGACTTTTTAAAATGTATCTCAATTCTCGTTTGAATCTCGCATAAAATAGTAAAGTGACTCTTGTTTTGGATTCTAAAGAACTATATGGTCAAAGCGATGTGGGTCGTATACTACACCACTGTTTGATGGGTTCATTTATTAATTATTCGACAAAAATACACTGTACCAATAAATGCAGGCCCTTAAAAGTGTTTAAATTAGTTCTGGTATTAGGTGTTTAACTGTAACATTAGTTTCCATAATTAAATTTTACAATTTATCTCAAAAATACTCATTTTAGATTTTTTTTAAACCCCATCATTTTCAGCCCATATTTTAAAATGTCATTACTGGTGGCGCTATTCATTTTTTTAAATTAATTATATGCATATTGCATAAATTAAATACTTGTTATGTGAATTTAACGTGAATAAAATTTGTTTTTGGTTTCCTTTACCTTATCTGTGTGACTAATGTCAAAACTAAGGGTCATAGATTCTTAAAACCTTGAAACTTAATTTACAGAAATAGCGCCACCAATAATGTGCCTTAAGCATTAAATGGCTATATATTACTCATGATCAAACAGTGGTGTATAAATTTGAAATTGGGTGATTGTCAATAAATCCGGGTTTCCGTTATATTTCTATGGACATTTTACTTTTATTGATCACATGAACAGGGTAACCTTTCAGCCTCTTTAAACTATTAAATGATATTGTACTATTATTTTTTAAACTGATCCCTCAAAACGATATATTTGCATCTTTCAAATGTGATTTAATTACAAGTTTGACCTCTTCATTTCATATTCCAATCTCTCAAATAGTGTGTTGTATTTCTCCTTTTATTTTGAATTGTAAACAAATATTTGATGCATTCAATAACATATTGTATATTACCTTGAAGTTATAGAATTATATTGAAAATGAAACAAGAATACAATCACTAAAACCCTGAAAAGTGATTTTTAAGATATTAGTATGATATCTTATTAATCACCATATTTCATAGTATTTTCTTGAAATTGGCCTTGTACATATCAAATTTATTGAATTATTGGTTAAATTGCAATTAATTTCACATCTGAACAGATATTTATGCTCAGCAAAATGTGTTTTTACTGTCTGTATGGGTGGCTAGTTTTCGTTTTACACTATAACACAATTGGAAGCTCCAAAAATTATCTTGTGCGGTCGTCAATGAACATATCGCTACGTTTTCTACAGATGACGTCATATTATTTTGGCCGATTGAATATTGTTGTGTGGTAGTCATTGGAGTATACATATTTTTACTTATGTTTAAGGACGGCTTCAAAACTCAACCGGCGGTTGTCTGCCGGTGCTGGGGGTCCAACCGGAATAAACAATAGGCAACCGCCCAGAACCGGCAGACAACCGCCGGTTAAGTTTTAAAGTCGTCCCTTATACAACGGATTGGCAGATAACTCAACAAGTTACAAGCAGGGCATGTTTTGTATATATCATATTTGTGATCATTTTCTTGATCTTTAATGTTAAAGGCACCAATAAAAAGAGTAGTCAGACAAGCTCCGGTTGAGCTGGTGCGCTATAATAGCAGACATAATCCGATACATTTTTTAACGAGATCACAAAAACACCTCGAAGTTAACGCTCGTGTGGGTTCTTACCGATGAAGCATGCAAGCTTGGCCGAATACCCTTTCTATATAACCTAAAACTACCATATGGCCTCTTCTCGCCTTAAGTAAGAAGCATGCTGGTACACAACTTTAAGAAATGCACCTGCATATTTATTTTCGAAATTGTTGCACCATTGACGTAACTATTCTCGATCTGTACACTATATAAAATCGTTTGCCTGCAGTAACACATATTGGATCAATCTTTATAAGATTTTATCCAAAATGGTGCAAATTGAAGCAACTTTTGATATTTATAACCTTAATTTTCTTCGAATATCATATGGGATTTAAAAATAAAATCTAAAACTGTTTAAGTGTGTCTTGAAATTAAATACTAAAAACATCGTAATCGTTACACCACATTTAAACCTACTCAGATTTGTTCTTTTAACGCAAGTGTGTATACTTATAGTCAAGATGACATGATATTCAGACATTAATTATTAAATTTAATAACAGTCATATGACCTCCTATCGGGAGAGTCGTGTCAATCATGAAAAAAAGATTTATCCCAATAAATTTTAAACACTAGTTATTCACTGATTACTACTCTTCTAATATATTTAAGGAAACTAATCTTGAAGACAAATTTCATAGGGAATTGTAAACAAGTGTGTATACTTATACTTAAGTATACCTGCTTCAACATCAACACGCAATTCCGCGAACTGTAACACATGGTGAAAGAGCTTTCGCGGTCGCTGCACCTACCCTGTGGAACAACATCCCTGGCAGCATCAGAAGCATCACTTCAATTGAACAATTTAAAACAGCTGTCAAAAGCTACCTCTTCAGGCAGTACTACATTTAATTTTGCTAGTTTCATCGTTGGACATTGCACTCAATCTCATGTTGACAATTTACTTTGTTTATATCTTGTATATGTATATCTTACCTGCTTCTTCATGATCTAAATTGCTTGCTTATGTTCTTTTCGTATTTTGAGCATGAAGAGAGACTTGCCTTTGAAGAGTGAAAAGTTTGGAGTGACATACATGACACGGCGGTTTTTATTCTTTCTTCATGTGTGTCGCTCCAAATTCTTCCGAATTCTTTGAATTATATTATTTTTACTATGGGGTGCTGGTCGCCCTTTTTGAATATTTTGTACATATGCCTTTTGTATATTATATCATGTTGTTAACTGGTGTATTTTATTATCTTATCTTAAAAAAAAAAAGTCGCATTTAATACTCTAATTCTTCATAACATCTCAAATAGTTAAATGTTTTGTTTTAATATTTGTAAAGGCACGTGCGGATTTCCACCTCATGAGTAGGCTGTGGGTTTCCACCTGCAGCCGTCTAAATTCCTGCTGCTGCAGTAGTTTGTATTTTCAATCAAATTTTCTGAAATATTTTGTTTTACTATATTGTTAAGGCTCATGCGGTTTTCCACCTCATGAGTAGGCTGTGGGTTTCCACCTGCAGCCGTCGAAATTCCTGCTCCAGCAGAAGTGTGTATTTTTATCATTTTAAGATATATATATAACATTTTTGTACACAAACTTGTATCTTTTTAAGCTGTTTTAAATTTTATCTATTTTACTGTAATATGGCGCTTAGAGGCCGCATATGCGTGTATTAGTGCGCCTTTCCAAAATCCCTTATTATTATATTAAGATGACATGACATTCAGACCAAGTGTATATCTTTCAGACCAATAGTGTATAATATAAATGTAAGTAAATTATACCATCAAAAATGTTTCAAAATTTGGAGTGTCACATACACTCCCGCTCGAAAGTATTTCCGCACAAAAACTTTATTCAGGCATATCTCAAAATGCGTTGATCTAATTTTCAACATTTTTAAGAGAGCTATATTGTATTATTATCGAACTAACTAAACGGGAATTACATTTATTACATTTGAAAAATATGGCGTGTAATCACATTAGGCTCATTCCAGTGAAAACTAACCTTTTTTGATTTCAAGCAAAAAATCATCATTTTTATTCTACCATATGAGCAGTTTTTTCAGTCATATGTTTGTTACTCAGTACGTGAAAAGTATTTTCTAATCAGAAATGTTGAATTTTTCCTACCCGTGCATGAATGAGCACATGTTTTCATTCAAAAATGTCAAAAACGTTACCAAAAAGTTACACCAAAATGTTACAAACGTTACCAGACGTTACCAAACAAACATTGCATTAAAAGAAATCCTGACAATAGAATGTCCTACCGCTTTTATGAAATATGTGTAAATATGTTACCAATCATCTGTGAAAAGCGCAATAAAGAATTCGCTAACAAGTTAGAGATTTTTTACTTTAAAGTCATTTGGAACAAAAAAAAACATTTCCGTGCGAGGTCACAAACGTTACTGAACGTTACATGAACTTTATTCAGTATTTTGCCAATTATTTTAATCTTCAAACACCTGCATGTCTTGATCCCTCCAGAGAGCACCATTCTCAACAACAAACTCGTTGATATAATGTTAATGCTAGGTTCTGTGGCGATTTAAAAAGGAATTTTTCCAAATTTTTTGGTCACAAACGTTACTTTGGAATTACCAATTACTATTTGCATCTGCAAATAACAAATGTTTACAAAATGGTGGATAGTTATGCATATTGTCGATTCACTGGATAAGTTGTGAATAACAAACTAAAGAGAGATTCAACCGAGCTTTGGTTATACAAACGAATGATGTGTATTTACGAGGAGGTATTTTACAAATTCAATCTTTTACCAATTTCATCTCCTCGCTATAATAGTTTTTAACAGACTCGTATGTTTTGTCCGTCGGTAGGAAATATCAACTTGCGTCATAAATTAAATTATACTGATATATTCAGGAAACATAGGCTCACTCAAGATAACAAAATTCACCTAAATGTGATTTAAGCTACATGTAAATGATTAGAAAGCTCTGATAATACAACAACCCTGATAATAAGAGGTGATTTTTAAGTCCCGTCAGTCATTTGTATATCACAAACTCCTGATGATACAAGCTAAATTTTATGGTCTCCAAGATCTTGTACTAACGAGGTTCTACTGTAATTTTGTTTTTCTGTTAAAAAGAATAGTACGTAAGCTACAAACACTCTATTAAAAATACCGGGTCAAATTAAACAACACGTATATTGTGCAATTTTAGCTGTTATTTGTGTGCTGTTCAGTACATCTTTAAGACTCTTACATCATAGTGTATAATATTTATTATATCGTGAGATTATCTTTTTGTTTGTATGTAGATTAAGTGAAATGGTAAACGAGGCTGAAATATTACTCTAATAATTTTGGCTATATATACATGTATATCAGGTGTATGTCTTATTCAAAAGTTGATTATTTAGATTCAAATTTAGGCATTTCAGTTAATCAGTTGAATTTCATCGAGCATTTTTTTTTTACGAAATAGAAATCAACTGCGACTCACAAATGGGTTCTTGACATTTCCTAAGCTAATTTGAGGGTAATTCAATATAGTTCAAATGTTAAATTTCATTAAGTCCGTCATGAAAACATGATTTATTAAATTTTTTACGAAATAGAAATCAACTGCGACTCACAAATGGGTTCTTGACATTTCCTAAGCTAATTTAAGGGTAATTCAATATAGTTCAAATGTTAAATTTCATTAAGTCCGTCATGAAAACATGATTTATTAAATTTGTTTGAAGCAAAGAAAATATAAATATTCCTGGAATAATCCTACGTTTCCAAGGCTCCATTAGAAACGATTAACTTTTAATGATCTAAAGTGAAGTTGTCGCTTGAATAGTAATGTTTCCATTTGAGATGCAATCCCAACGGGATCTTTCTTCTTTCTTTCTTCTTTCTTTCAACACTTTGATCGACCATATCTTCTTTGTCTTATGACCGATTTGGCTCATATTTGGTCCAAGGTACCAATGGACCAGTTTTATTGTATCACTTGATCAACAAGAGTCCAAGGTCATCCAAGGTCAATTGAGGCCAAAAATACGTCATCAAACTATGGTACATGAATTGTCTTGACATCCTCTGCAAAAGTTATAGGGTGCCAAAAATGTCTGGGATCGAATGGGGCACAAAGGTCAGATTAATTTTTTTAACAGAATTTTCAACTACCATTTGTCATTTCTAGGTCATAAGACCAAACTCAACTATGAATAGCCCTTAGCCCAAGGTTATGGCCAGACAAGTTCTTAATTCAATTTCATGGTAATATACCAACATTGATCAAAACCTTAATCAGAGTAAACATTTTCAAAATAACTGCCATTCTCTGACAGTCCAAAAAACTCATGCACATGATTGTCTGATGAACCATCCCAAATGGACGTGCTCTCAGAGCACAACAATCTCTAATTGTTTTTGTTTTTGTTTGCATGTTATAACCCTGTTGAGGGTTTCTCAGAGATCATTTAAGTTTTAAATACTAATTTTGTATCGTTAAGTCAACAAATTATATTACAATGTTTATTTGTGTTATAATTTAGTATCATACCTTATTCTGCTAATCGTAGTAAAGTATTCAAATTTACAACTAATATATTGAAACGTATTTAAAATTATAGGTGAATTTTCTCTTAAACAAACATGATAGAAGAATTAAATTACATGAAATTTAGAAATCCTGTCAGTGATTGTTTCATTATCACTAACAAATTTGGACTCTTTCGCCTGATGTATTTTAATTTTCGAATTGTACACTATGGCTACAAGAATATTTGCATATTAGCCTATATCAAACGATATAAATCATGTTTTAACGCAACATTGGGTGTTCATGGACGAGTCAGGAATTTAGATAGGTTGTCATTTACCGCGTAATAGCATCCATCAAAAGCAATATTATGCTGAAAGCAGCATTTGTTTAATTCCTCAATATTTAGTTTCTCAAAATTATGTTCTTGCTTCCACTAAAAGGAATTTCATAGAGAATATAATGTGAAATAAATGTATTGTTCGATTCCTTAAGTTCTTGAAGCAAATTTATACATAACGAATAATACTTCTGACTTCACGGAAATGTACAGACTACTATGAATTGATAACTTATTCATGGCTAAAACAGTTTTTGCAAAAAATAGTTTCAAATTTAATCCTATCAGAATGCTATATAATAAACGTAAGTAAAATGAACAGCTCATTTAGAAAAATCCGTATCACAAGTGTCAAACTGTTTTACCTAAAATGCTGTGAGCGTTAAATGTCAGGAAACGTTAGTTATTCATTTTTATCGGGAGATACAAAGGCGAATTTATATCTGTCAATAAGGATTTTTGCCCATAACAGATTAAACCTGCCTAAGCAATATGTTTGGCAATTTTAAAAGAGTATTTAGAGGCAGGACAGGGTTTCTATAGCCGTTTATTTCCAACTATTTCTGGATATCTTAACTTACTGAATCATTCGTAGTCTATACGGATTTCTCAAAAATATGCTTAATAAAAAAAGAAAGAGGCATTTTTAAAGATCTGAACAGTTTTTCTTGATCAAAATTTCATGCTGATTAGGTATTTTACCGGTTGCCTCTGCTGGATTGTGAGTGCAAAGAGGTCTGAATTTCAAAATTTAAAATCGCCGCCAAAATTCAAAAAATAATCACATATCTATATTTATTATATGGACACTGCATGCTGTGCTATGAAAAATATCACCATACTGCTTAAATTCGAATTCAAAATGGTCGTCAAAATTTGCTCAAAATTGGTTTCTTTTAAACAGCACAAACAACATACAACAGACACATTTTTACCAAAAGTAGATGGTTATCATTCGTCCCGTAAAGCCGCTGGTCCCCTCTACGAATAGATTCCTTCATGGGGTATGAAGTAGTTGTATTTGCGTATTAAAAATCGCAGCATGCAGATCAAATTACATGAAATTCCATTTTTCAAATTATAAAAAAAAAATCCCTTTAGGATGAATTAAAAAAAACATCCTGGTAATATAGTGCTAGTAAATTGCAAGATAATTGACTTATATGATAAACAACAACAACATGCATGATTATGGAGTTACAAATCGTGCATTGAGATAATAGACAATGTCGACTGGATTTTAAGCTCTCACTCTTTGGAGCATTTCTATTATGTTGGTGGATAGCGACTGTCAGTCAAATGCCAGTCAAATGATCACTTTTTATCACTTTTTTAAACTGACTCCCAATAACTTCGATTTTTCATACAATGCCTTTGTTTTAAATCTTACATTTTTAGCCCTGAACCTCTCTCACTCTTGCTTTCTGCATCTCGAAAGTGCTATTAATCCGGGAGTTTCTGCGAGAGCGATAATATTACAACTTGTTCGCTGATTACGTCATGTGCACAACTTTGTAATAGCGTGTCCTTGTTTCCTTGGGCAAGAAACTTTACTCTAATTGCTCCGTGGTTCGGATAGTCACGTTAAGCCGTTGGTCCCCTGTGCGAATGCTCCTTCTTGGGGCGCTGCATACAGTGTATACCTGGTGAGTCTAGTGTTCTCCCGTATTTACAGTACTTTTAGGATGAATTATGGGACATACGGAATCGGTATGTCAGGAGAGGCCTTAACACTAACTGTTGCATAATATGCAAGATAGTGAATCAAATAAACCAACACATGAAATTGATATTAACGTTCTAGTAGCGTTGTATCTAAAACTGACATTCGGTTTCTCACTAGTGTATACATTTAAATGAAAAAATAAAAAGTATTATAGATTTATACATTTAAAGTATAATAAACAAGAGCAAAAGAGCAACAGCAACAACCAACAAAGTATAAAACACTTATATAATATTTTACAAGTTAAAGAAACTACACTCTATTCGCATTAAACTACGACTGCATAATTTACAAAATGGACCAAGTAAAAGGCTTTTGCAAATATTTTTGCCCTTTTGCCTCTAGTAAGAGACATGCTAGTATACAACTCCCTGAAAAGAGAAGCACCTGCATACTTTGTTGACATAATTTATCTGCAGTCAGATCATTAACATATTTTAGTTTGCTCTTGTATTGGCCACTGTCAGAAAATTGGCCAGTAGGCGTAAGCAATAACATTTAATTAGTTTCAGCAACTGTGATGTATAGAGCACATTTTTCAGTCTATAATAAACAATTAAATAAACTTCAAGATGCTGAACAGACTTTGAATAACCCTCGTCTTCCTAAGGAGGGGGGGGGGCTACTACCCCTTAACGGATGATCGCCGATTGCACTAAAACGCAAAACAAAGCGACCCTGAGCATTGGGTAATTGTTTTCAAATCCTTTGCGGGCATTTTGACGAAAACAAATCGGGGTACCACCAAAGGTGGGTCATGGTAGGCCGTCAAAGTCGGCGGTTAGGGGGTGGGGTGATTGCCACCTCGAAAAATGGTAAATCCTCATTTTGAAAAATATCTGCATGCTATGGACTTGAAACTTACAGGACATGTTAGAATTGTTGATTCCTTTGTTTATTAGTAAAAAACGAAGAATTTGGAAATTTAAAACTTTTATAAGCGATTTTTTGAAATTTTTTGCCAAAAGTCGATTTTTTTCGGTCCGGAAATACTTTGTGACGTCATAATTACGTAACGCCTCGACCGATTATCATGATCTTGGTATCAATGGAAAGAAGAGACCCTACCTTAAACAATAGTATCAAACAATATTACTTCAAGGGTCCCAATATTCAAATTCCAGGGTAGGGTAACCATCCCCTTCTCAGGAAGACGTGTTACAAAAAGAAAAAAGGCTCAGAGAGACGAGGGTTAATCATAGAAATAGTTGTAGTTTGTATCATGAAGACATTCGAAATGTTTTATCCAACGGACAGGGCATAAAACACATCAAGGATACAATTTAATACGGACTACTACTTTTCAGAACAAAGTATGTAAAGAGGAAGATAATACAACGTAAGTCAAACTATCATCCTTGAACGCCCGTTTGATTTCAAAACTGAAATATTTCCAAATGTTGGTCGCCCCCCGGTGTTGCTGGGTATGATGATATTGGCCTAGACAGGATCTAATTATAATTATAAAACCTTCCTCTTTCCTTACACGAATGTTTTAAGGCTGGGGTAGACCTTCATATGGCATAAACCATTTTTGTACTCTAACTTTCAAACATTTGAGACAACCGTTCCAAGACATTTGTTTCTAAATTCCAAAAAGCAAAAAAGTTTAAAATTTAACGAATGCAAATTTTAGTTAGGCTTTCCAGAAATGTTGGGGCAAAAAATATGGTTTTTGGCATTTTTTGCCAATATTGACATTTTTGGTCAAAAACTGATATCATCATCATGTTCAAGGTAAAATTCCGCTTCTAAAAATGTATACTTTTATATAGTTTATACAATTAGTTTGAAAGTTAGAGTACAAAAACGGTTTATGCAATGTGAAGGTCTACCCCAGCCTTAGGGTATCACCCAAGTTTAGGTTTTTTACAAATTCAGACACTCTAAATTGGAGTCTAAAGTGTCTAGGTAAAGGAAAAAAATGAAAAAAGCGCCCACAAATGGTTAAAATACCAAATTAAAAATGTGAAGTCCCTTTATTTACTTCTCTGTTGCCATGGTAACGACATCAAAAGAATGTAATTTGAAGGCCTAATTCTAACCCTTTTGTTACAAAATTTCATATTCGGGGTTTCTCTAGCAGCTGAGTTGATTGCTGCCCTTTGTTTGCAGATTGGATTATCCCCTACATTACAACCATTTGAAGTAAATCAATTGTATATGTTATATTGTAAACATTTACATATTTAAAATCTAACTAAAACTTTAACACGTGATTTCCATGATTTCAATTGTCGGCCCTTTTTCAATTTCAAAAAAAAAATGTAGCTCCATAACTACACCCCTTACAGACTTCAAACTTGGCAGGAATGTTCATTTGTCATTATCTAGAGCATGCACTTAACTTACATCTTTTTCAATATGATGACTACATCCATTTTTGGTCTGTCAAACAAGGTATTTCCCAGTGTTTGTAATTTACCTTATCCCCTTATAAGACCTAAAAGTAAGTCCATTCTCTAGATCTTAACAATAGCTTTAATGTGATACTTCATTCAACTTTGTAGGACATTCGGCTGTGGAGCTACATTTTTTGAGAATTTGACCTTCAACGCTAATTAAATATTCAAATAAGCTAATTAATTATGCAAATTAAGTGAAAACTGTTATTTTCCCAAAATGTTCCCTATATGGACCATGTATGAAGTAGATAGACTATTTCCTTAATATATTTTGGTCAATCCCTCAGGTGATACCTTAAGATATCAAAGAAAACATGGAAATAAACATCTTCAGAAAGCATATCTATAATGCCTTCTAGACACTTTTGAAATGTCTAACATAGTGCTTAGACAGAAGCAATCTGTAATGGGAAAAATCCTTTTTCAGATATACATTCACCTTTCTTCTGATGAAAATGAATAATTATCTTCACCTGACATTTAACGCACACAGTGTCTTAAAAGTACATCACTTCGATAATCGTGAGAACAGGATATTTTAATAAGTATTTGATACTACTTAAGTTCATTGCATTGCACACTTATATAATTAAATGAAAAACAAGAGTGCATTACTTCATAAGCTAAGGTTAAGGTATCAG
>JXSR01S003332.1:15966-31418 GCA_000969725.1 Ophiothrix spiculata
TTTAAATTATTTGAAATTTGTCACATATTGTGAACCATTTTGACGATTTGAAAGGATGTGATCAAAATTTAATATTGAAAACAAGCAATTGCCCATTTATAATGACTATCCTCTTTAAATCTGTGAAAACCAAAAACATTAATACTTCTCTGTATGCAATTGACTTATACTGAACATGCCCCATTCAATCACTGCACATTTGAATAAAGAGGTTTCCCTCAAATTTCAGGTTCTCATGGAGCCTGAGCAACAAGCGGTTATGGCATATAATGGATTTGCATTCAGGGTCTTGGGACTCAAATATATTTGATAACTAACGTATGTGCAGAACAGATTTTCTACCAGGGGCTTTGGAACTGATTTCTTGTTCAGAAGAATAGGATTTGTGAGCTAATTTTTCCCATTTTTCAAATGTGGGATTTTTCTTAATGTGAGGCAATATATAAATACCATTTATTGCATTACATTTATTTTCGGGCTAGGTGAATTGAGCACGAAAAGCGCGAAAATTAATGTAGCGCCAAATAAACCACTTATACAGTAAACTCTGTCGACGACAGCCCTTGTGAGTCGACTCCCCTCCCCTGATCCAGGGCTGCATCCAGACAAGATCAATGCTTCTGTGAATGCTATATTATTCAGTGCACAGCCGCCTTCTTATGTTACTTCTTAACGATGTCTGAACAAGCTGTATCTGGCTTATCATGATGACCACAATAAAGGCACATTTTGTCAACCTGATTTTTAAGCCAGATACTTCACTACGTATTTTCCTGTTCAAACTCTCAATTCATTTATAGCATATAATACAAATGTACATCATATTTTTTTTTTAAAGTTAATTTTCCTGATGCACCTTGATAGTGAAGTCATTTTTTGACCAAAACTTTGTGATTTTGCAAAATGTACCCTAAAATTACATATGTTTTTGGTCCAAAATGGTCTAATAGTTGAATAAAAAATTAATTTAAAGCAATACTATAAGATTTTGACCAGAAATGATTTTGAGTAAAACAGCTTACAATCAAGGAATGTGACTATATCTGACACGTGTAAATGTGTTTTACTTTGTTTTGTCACTGAAAAATGAATAAAAAGTACATGCATGCATGCTTTCCTATACTAATACACTTGGAATTAAATTTGGGATACCAAATTTAATTTATTATGTTATTATTGTCATTAATAACAGCTCTTTTGACATTTTTAGTGCCTTTTATGTATAATTTTATGAAGAAATACTTTATTAAACTTATTTCTTACTTATCTCTATAAGAGAATTTCGATCAGTCCAGGCATGATGATCATGGTGTAATATGATAAACTTGCGTGTGGGGTGCATACGCGCGCTTGATTGACCTTTTATGAGAAAACGCATTCAGCACCATGAGATCACATACGGGGGTCATTATAAGAAGTCATTGTTAGTTACCTGATCATGACCGCGCAGTTGTTTGCGTAAAAAATAAATAATCTTAAAGATTGGATCGCGCTATCATGCAGGTTATTAACCCTTACCAGTCGGACCACTTGCAGCCACAGACGGGAGGCATTTTACCTGTAAACTAAAGTAAATTAAATTTATCTAAATAATTCAATGAAACATCAGCATAATAGACCTTTATAAACTGTATACATTGCCTGTGATAGTGTTTTGGAAGGTGAGAGGTCTTGAAATTAGTTATACTATAGTGTTAGTTAGGGCGTACCCCATACACCCTACGCCTGAGCTGACAGTAATTTAGGGTGTACCCCATACGCCCTACGACAGGAAAAGGTTAATGCATATTAACATGTAAGCTTCTAAAAAATTACATAATGTGCTGATAGTTACATTGGTAACAATCTCCAGGTGTGACAGTTTTTGAATCTGATAATGTTCAGCTATCCTGGTATAACTCAAATATACCCTTATTTTGCTAAAGATGACGGATTATATTCATGCCCAATACCCCTTTCCAGACAATAGTACCTTGCCTTTCAAAATTTGTTGAATAAACTTGTACTGCAGACTTGTTTCAAACAGGACACTGGACATGGATCATGATGGTCTTTGTAACTTGCTCTACATTTGATGCTACTAATGAAACAATATTTAATTTGTTTGAATCGTTTTATATTACAGACCTTTGCAAACAGGACACTGGGCAACTGGGCATGGATTATGCCAGTCTTTGTAGCCTGCTCTACGTTTGGTGCTGCTAATGGAACAATATTTACGGCTGGAAGGTATTGAATATCATTCATCAACAGCAGTGGCGTGCCCAGATTTTTTTGAGTGATTGGGCACAAGCATCAGTATTCACCGAATGACATGAGACAAACAAAAAAGTACACCCACAATTTTTGACATAGCTTTTGAAAACTGACGAGCAAAGTAAAAAAGTCTAGCAAGCGCACAGACAACATTCCCAACATTTTGTTTTTTAAAACACTTCAGCCTATTTTTTCTCTTTTCTTTTTTCTTTCCTCCCCTTTGTTATTTTTCTTTTTATTGTCCAGATCCCCGAAAGAGCCGTTTTCCTCGACTGACACACAAAACTGGGGCAAGTGCCCCTTCCACCCCCACCCCCTTTGGGCATGCCACTGATCATCACTGGTTATCATCGATATTGTCAACATACATCATCATCATCATCAGTTGTTTTTATTCACAGATTTTGATGACTGTAAATAACATACATGCTTCATTAGTAGCCATTATGGTCATCATCACGGTCGTCGACTTCATCATCATGGTCACTTTCGTCATCATAGACATCATCATCATTTGTATTTATTCACAGATTTTGTTGATCTTCATCATGTCTATTCTTCATCTGCATTTGATGCTGCTAATGGAATTTTATTCACAGCAGGAAAGTATATTGATCGTCCTCCAACAACCATTATTGTCATCATCACAGTCATCATCGTCAAACTATAGTAACAATATCCAACAAATGTCCAAGATAGAGGTTGTTCCATGCAACTTGTTTTTGTATTTTATCACACATCTAACAGACATGTTTTTCTCATTTGTTATTTTCACTTGTCATATTCACCTTTACTCATACCATCTTCATCGTTTGTTTCCATCCATTGCTCACATGCAGACATTTGCAGAGCGTACGCTGGGCTATTTCCAGTACGTCATCCCTATCTTTGTGTGCATGTCAACATTCGGAGCTGCCAACGGCACTCTCTTCACTGCTGCAAGGTAATAAAACATATTGTAGTAAAGGGGCATGGGACCAATGTCACTTGCACAGCCAAGTTCCTTGCCATATAGTTACCGAATTGTGCCTTTATTGTGACGCCCAGTTATTTCCAGTACCTCATTCGATCTTTATGTGCATGTCAACATTTGAAGCTGCCAACGGATCTCTCTTCACTGCTGAAAGGTAATAACACAGTAAATTCTTAATCTTACAGTCATCGCATTGTGACTGCTCAGCACCAACAAACAGCCAATTTTTTAAACCCAATAGTCACTGCACTGTACGTGCTCTGACATCTGCAGACCTATCTTCCCTGGTCCTTTGTGTCATAAGAAATTAGTAGATTTCCAGATGACAGAGCTAGCACCTCTTATAATGGCCTAAATTGTTACTCCCAGGAGCAGTCGGTATTTGTGTACAAAATTTACTTGGTACTCTACTGTATGTTCTTTTTTGTTCTTTTGTGCGGACGGGGTGCGGAAAAGAAAACCAAACCCTTACCTTAAGAAAAAAAACAATTTTTGGCCACTTTGCAGCAAAGAGTGGACCTTTTTTGGTAAATTTGTCAATTTGGAAAGGTGCATGTTCACGGTTTGAAGCAGGAAACCCCATGATATTTGTCTGATGTTTGTGTGAAGAAATGTTCTTTGATTTCTTTCATGTTGATTTCATTGTCCCCCAGGTTGACATATGTAGCTGCCCGTGAGGGTCACATGGTAGAAATCCTTTCCATGGTCCACGTCAAGAGATACACACCGTTTCCTGCTCTGGTCTTCACAGTAAGTTGATTTCATAAATTTACTGAATGTACACTCTATAAATCTTGAACTATACAACAGGCAGCCAATTAACGCACTTAAACCAATATGACCGTTACGGGAAAATAAATTAGTCTGTATTTCTTGAATCATAACAAAGTTGACATACCAAATTTTGCTGAATATTCAAATGAACTTATGGTCAATGTTTGTCCATTTTTTTCATTAGCATCTATTAGCAACAAAATTAGTTCAAAATGATACCAGAATCATGAAGAATTCATGTTAAAAATATTAATACGCTGTGATTTGGTCTCAATCAATCTTAATCAATCTTCTCTAGTCTCTAACACAATATAAAAATCACCAGTTCTCCATGTTATAGTATACAATAGATTTACTATGGATCTTGTAACAGAGTATGATTGTTGCATATCTTAAGGTTTATAGAGTATAGTTGTGATGTTGTCAACTAAGTTTTTTCCATGATATCATGGAAATTGCACAAGTCACTGCAAATGAAGGAAAAAGGAATATGTCGCAAAAAATGAACCATTTTGACGAAAGGTGTATTTTATGAAACGTTGAAGTCAGAAAATGATTATTCATATTTACAAAGCAATTCAGTTTTAGGCATTATGCATATAAAATTCATTCGTTGGAATTGTGCAATATAAGCACTGATATATTTTTGAAATTGACACAATAGAAATGATTGGATTCACTCAGCACAATTTACTAATTTGTTTGATATGTCCAGATACAGCACTCAAAAATTTCACCTGTAAAAATCAAAAATATGTAAAATATATGAAATAATTACATAAAAGTGTCTAGTACTTGGGCAAAAATATTGTCTGAATCAACCCCTTCAAAATCATGCGACAAGTACGTTGTAGCTACCGACCCTGTATGAACTTCGGAACACGCAGACATGACGTAGCAGTTTTAGTGCATAAGGAACTTTCTCTGCGTGCTGGCTATGTTCTGGCTACCGATTAAACATCAGTACGGTCCGCACGTGCTAGGTATACTGACAACGTTGGCACGACGCACACACAATGTGACTTTTTCTCACAGCGTCTGTGGACAACGCACTCAGCATGTACATTTTGCTTATACTGACATGAAGTGACATGGAGTTTGTACGTTGTAAGCATGATGTAAGTGTGTAACGTATGATACACGCAACAACTCAACGGTCATTCGTGTCATTAGCACAACCTACTTACATCGTACAATCAGTGTGCATCCTCCCTTCATTTTCCACGTCTTCCTCACGTTTCTAGAAAAAACATAGAGAACTTGGCCTCTCGAAAAATAGGCTAACAGAAACCACACAACGGGTTGTTACCACCGCTAAAGTGACATGTCAGTACAAGACCAGTTACTTTCAGCGTTGAATCAAGTTTGTGATGTTGCTCTTCAGTAGTAGTAGTCTTAGACTACTACCACAGCATTCTCTAGGAGATTCTACCAAAAGTGACAGATGAAGATCCATGTAAAACTAATTATACCGTATCTTCTGTATTTCAGGCTGTTCTGGCAGTGTTGATGTTGTTGCCAAGCGACCTGGACACATTGATCAATTATTTCAGTTTTGCAGCCTGGTTGTTCTACGGTGGTACGACCTTCACGGTTATCATACTACGTTACCAACACCCTGAGTGGCACCGACCTATCAAAGTAAGACCAAATCATAGTTATAATGAGCAAACAAATATTTAGTGTAATAATTAAGTCTTGTCTAATATATGCATTTTTGAATAATAACAGAGGCTCAGTGATGAAAAATCAATGCAACATACTTTTTTGGACGTGATTCCAAACATTTAATGATCTAAGACTGAACTATACTCGGCATCCACACAATTTTGTGTTTTTTTGTGAAATTGACATGTGACTCCAAAAAAAATAACTTCAACACTGAGTTAAAAACAAATTAAACTTCACGCTAAATTGCACGATTGAAACTGAATCATTGTGTCAAATGTTTGTTACCGGTCTATACTTTTTATTCTATCAGATTTACACTCCCGGTAAAAAGTGTTTGCGCACAAAACCTTTAACCAGCCTTATCTCGAGAACCGTTCATCATTTGCGAAATATTTTTTCAGATTTACATTTTACATATATAGATATAAAGAACTCAACAGGAATTGCATTTACCACATTTGACAATATGGCGTGCTAAACAAACTGCACACTTTCTTCCGCACATTAAAAAACGGAGTTTAAATACATAACTGCACATTTGTTGGAAGACTTATAACCTGAAAAGGTTCTTTATGGTTACACAGTGATAACAAGCACTGAACTAATAATAGGTACATAGCAAAAAGTGTGTGTAGTGTATTTGTATATGGTCCAGGAAATCTGCAATTTTTATGGTTATGGAAGATAGAATATCAGTGGAAACGTATATTCATATTGGATACATTAGGCACCTATAAAAACATGAATTTTTACAGAGTCTTGGTCGTTTCATATAATAATTACGTTTTTGCCCGTGTTTAAGTGTGCGCAAACACTTTTGTCCGGAAGTGTATTTGGTGAAGTTGCAACCAAATGTTTGGCTGTAAAACATTGTGTGGAGGATGAGTATAGTGTGCTCCGTATTGGAATGAATGTATCAACAAAGACTTGTGGCATCAAATATTTGGTAGCTTGTTAAACACTAGAGTAAGGGTTAAAACATAGTCGGCCTCCAAACAAAATTTTTGCTACCAAACATTTGGTCATAACGTCAAAATGATAAGTAACTTCAACACCGAGTTGAGACCAAATAAAATTTCGCGCTAGATTGCGCATGTATTGAATTGCCATATACATTGCACGAAATGTTTGTAACCGGTTCATACTTTAAACTCAATGGCAAATATTTGGTGATGTCACTACCAAATGTTTGGTAGCGAAAATTTTGTTTGGAGGCCGACTATGTTTTCACCCTTAGGTCTTAAATGTAGTTAATTTCACAATGGATTTGATTTCACACATTTCCAAGATGTAAACATTCCATCTTGATACCTGAATAGGTCTTCTGCGAGAATCTAAAGTTATTTTCAGAAAACAGATTTTCTTTCAACATTTTCACAATATTCTATTCATTTTCCTGCTTGTTTTAGTCCAATTTTGCATTTTTTAACAGCAGTGAGGACTGTTTCCAAATTTCAATGGTTAAGTGACGAAAAAAATATTGTTCAAATATCTGAAGGTCTGAAATTATGAAAACTTGTAAAGTGAGAGAGCAGAAAAAAGTGTGATACTTAATTCAAATGAAAAAAATGAAAACCCATTGAAATGTTAGCTGATTGGTTAATTACTCTCTATGCAGTTGAAAAGTTTGCACAAATGTCAAATTTCTCATCTTTGTTATTTCTCCCTAGGTTCCTATTATTCTTCCCATTATCGTCTTTGTTGCTTCCATCTACCTCGTTGTCGCCCCAATCATCGATGAGCCCGCGGTTGAGTTCCTCTACGCAGCCCTCTTCATCCTGGCTGGACTCCTATTCTATGTACCGTTTGTTTACAAGAAATACAACCCTAAATTTATGCGTAAGTATCAATTTGTCAAAGAAGTAAAAATGAATCAACCTTTTCCTGTCGTATGGCGTATGGGGTACGCCCTGAATTACTGCCAGCTCAGGCGTAGGGCGTATGGGGCACGCCCTAACTAACACTATGGTATAACTAATTTCACAACCTCTTACCTTCCAAAACACTGTCACAGGCAATGTATACAGTTCATAAAGGTCTATTAGTAGAAAATTTTTGTAGAATATTTCTAAAGATAAATTTAATTTACTCAGTTTACAGGTAAAATGCCTTCCGCCTGTGAGGGAAAAAGTGGTCCGACTGGAAAGGGTTAATCCTTTTGTACTTTTTATAATGTTATGCTTCAGTCATATGGTCGGTCAAGCTGACACGCTATGGCAGACAAAACTCACATGAGAGTTTTACGAGCTGTAATGTTGATTTTTTTGAGTGAGGTCAGAGAATTTGCTGGAATTTGGTAGGTCTCCCTGGCATCAGCCACCAAGTGGTAAAAATGGTTTAAAAAAGTGAACTCTGGCTTACAGCTAAAGCAGTGGTGGGTGACCTTTTTACCACTTTGGGCCAAAGAAGAGATGTGATTATTTTTGAGGGCTGCACCAAAAATTTAGCCTAACCTAAGGCCCAAAAAGAACTTAAACCTATATTGAAATTTTAAATCTATTTGTCTTGATTTATAATTGTCCCTATAAGGAGATAGTACTGAAATGATATGGTGAAAATGACCAACAAACATTCAGTTTTCTTAGGACACTCAGAATGACTCCTTTTTGTGCAAATACGTAATTGAATGATATTTTTGCGCCCAGAGAGGAACACATGCATGTCATTGGGTGCCCTTGTTGAGAGTCAAGCCTATTGAAAAGTTCTTATAAAAGAAGGTTCTATCTAGCTTTGCGCCTCCGGAGACATGACAGAAGTGACCACAAACATATAGATCTGTGAGACCTCCAGAAGAACTCCAAGAGGTCACTAGGACTTTTTTCTGGATCACCAAAGTGATAGGCAAATACTTTGGGCATACACCAAATGTATAGCCAAAGTTTAACCGACTTGTGTTGTTTACGTATCGCTTTTATAAACTGGTCTGAAACTATTGAATTTGCCTAAAATACATTCAGGTTCATTTTATAAGCGTTTATAGCTGCTATAAAGAAGCTGGACATTTCTAAATGTACCTCAGTCAAATTAGTTTCAGTCCAGTTACTTGCAAGAAATAAATGCAGTATGTAAACAACACACAAGTCCGTCAGACTTTCGCTATACATTTGGTGACAGTATGCTATATTTACACTACTTGATTTTCTAAAACATTTCCTTTCTTTTCATCTGTTGCAGATTACATCACAATCTTCTTTCAACTTTTATTTGAATGCGCTCCCTCACACTACGTTCCTAATCCTGAGTAAAACGCAAAGAGAGACCGGATATTGGCTGATGTGGTGACGTTACATTATGTTGTTGGACAGAGAATATATGAAAATGTGGCCTATGAGTCAAAAACTTGAGAGTCTGATGCAGACTTGCTGTTTGGACTGGCTAAATGCTACTCATTTTCGAGTCGCGTACAGGTTGGATCGTTGTGTGCTACCTTGGTGGCGTCGGTCTTAGTTCTCGTAGAAATTGTATATAGTATGTGGAATCACGCAAATTGTACATAATGGAGTCATAGAGTGTGATTGATTGGAAACTGATCATGTGATACATGATCATGTGATATAAAATTGTGTGATTTAATGATGTGATATGATCATGTGATTTAAAACCTGATTATCATGTGACTTTCATAATTGCTACAAACTTCTTGTGATCTGAGACATGGAAAATTTCAGTGATCAATGTTTCTTTCTTTATTGAAAAAAGAAATTTATTTGCAAACAGTTTTGACAGTTTCAATGACCGGTTTGATTCTTTGGATGTGGATATAGGTTTTATATAACTGCCAGATTTGAAAGTGATATGGGATTTGTACATGATGGACATTCATAAATTGATCAGCAATGGAGACTTTTCATGAGGGCTATTTCAAGTTTGAAGTTTAATTGTGGTGAATAGCAATAAAATGTCGTAGTCTCTGGAATATAATGTACTAGATGAGACCCGGCATTTTCTATAAATGTGCGCTACATAATTGTTGACCTGACCTTTGGATTTTGACCTTATGAATAACCCTAGGTCAATATATCACAAAACAGGTCAAGTTGCAGATATGGCATTAGTGCTTGCAGGCATTCATGTTCAACAGTGATAAGATGGAAACCATTACCAGATTTGAAACGGGAAAAAAATTGTCCTAACAAAGATAGGATATATAAATATGGGCGTATCTTATTGCCCTGATGTTAAATCTTACTGGCGTTGAGTTTGTTGCACATCATAAATTGAAGAAACACAGCATATTTTGTGACATTAACATCTTAAAAGGCAAGTGATTCACAAAGTGTCATCAGCAAAGTTAGGTAGACCACAGGCAATTTTTGTAACACGATATTGCGACTGTGCTCCAAACAGCTTTTGATGATGTTAACTATAGAGTTACAGTGATTGTGGAAGAAGAAACAGCTCACTTGAAACACTTACAACTACAAAAATATACAAGGAATTTAGATAATTTCAATTGCTCGCATTGTGCACCGTGAGTAATAGATTCGGCTTCTGAATTGTTATACCTCGTATGGTATTCATTTATGACTTCTTTGCAAGGATTTGCGTGTCAAACTTTTTCCCGTAAAATAACCTGGACTAACAATTAAGCCATTAGCTAGTGGTGTAGTATTGCAAACAGTGTTGTGAACGCCCATTGTACGCCATTGCGAAATTCAGTAAGTGTATCTCATTTTCATCTCAGAGGTGGTGTGATGTTGTTGCAGTCGCGAGCTGTCAGTCATGACAGGACCGCACCGACCGACCGATCTCATTAAAGATGAAAGAGACGTGGTGTGGTGTACAATATTTGTTTCACACATACATCAATCGGTCTACGCTTCCTTTAATTTTGTATAAAAACAACATTGTATAGTGTTAATGCCATTCATGATAACTGTCCATATGTTATTTGACATCATCATCCTGTATATGACCCTTTTGGTAATGATCTGTGGAACTTTTTCAATACTAATTGTACATTTTTTGTACACAATAAATATAACCCATGTTGTATCTGATATTTCAATGATCACTACTGTCCTGTGCAGATGCAAATATGGCTTCCATAATGACTTGTGCAGACTGACATTACTGGTTTTTTAATAATCCATCACGTCTTAAGCGTTTTGAAGTATATCCAGTCAAAGCTTGTATGTCACTGTCAAAACCGTGCAACTTATAAAATTGATAATGAAAACTGTTGAACTCTGTGGAGCAGAAAACTGATACACTTATACATTCAAATTATAGATTAGGGTTTGTCATAGCAAAACTTGTCTGCCTTTTGATTGGCTGACTTGCACATTGCCTCTGCCACGGCAGTGAATAAAAAACAGATAAATTTTCCAAAAAAAATCTTTGGTTTCAAGGTTTTGACAGAATAGCTATATAATGTTATTTATATATAACCAATAAGATTTGATGTACAAAATGTCTATGCATACGACAATCAGAGCACTAATGATACACCAGTTTTGATTGGTTGATACAATGAAAAAGTCATTTATTGATCCTATGACAAGTCAGCTTTGATCATCTGCACAAATATTTATACTCTTTTGTAAGTGGTCAAATATCTTTGAACCAATCAGAAGTTTGGTCTCATGAATGTTAATATCTAAATTGTTATCATTCCATTGTAAAAATGTACCTTTTGTGTCATGATCAGAGAAAAAAGTGTAATTTTTTTTAGAGTATATCATGCATTTTATATAGTGCAACAAAGATTATGTTTTAAATATTTTAAGAACAATAGAACTTTTATTTAGATTTTAGGGTATATATAAATAGATCTTTTTTATAGTTGTCGCAGAGATGAAAGCCGAGTGCATTTATATGCTTGTTTTACAAAATTAATAGCTTTTCTGACCCACATGGTATAAACACAGTAAGTGTGTTTTCGGCTATATGTAACTTTCTTTTGTACTCCACACTGCTAAATAGACTTGCATACAAATTAGCCTTACAAATTAAAGGTTAATTACTTGCTTTTAAAATAAATGGTAGTCCCATACTTGGTCTCATTTAAAAGATGAAAACTTTCGCTCTTCAACAAATGTGAAAACACATAATGATTACCTCTAATTTTTCAAGCTACTGGACGTCAAAAATATGCATGATTTTTCGCACCCACCCATGCCCAGTGGAAAATTGCATCAGGCCTTCTTAATACATATTCCCTAAAATACCTCGAAATTTCAACAAATGTAATTTTCAAAGGGAATGTCCAAATAAAAGATCCCCAATGATCCAACTTCTATAAACCAAACCAAATGTTTTAACACTTTCAGATGCAAAATTAGAGAATAGGTCAATTTTTAAGGGGGGAATTGGGCTTCTTAGCTTAAGATGGCAGACCTTAGATAGCATATGTCATCTGCCCTGGCAAGTTTATTTAGTGGTGTGGAACTTTCAGCTTGGAAGAGACCTACTTTCATAGTCAAAAGTAGTATCTACTACATATTAAGCATATGTGCCAAAACGGGGGTTGAAGTGAAATTGATGTTAGAAAGGAAGTATCTAACATGTTGTCTAAATGCACATGCTGTGTTTATACCTTGAAGGCATCTAGCAGTTTTCTCTCTATGACAACCTACATTTTGGTTCTAGGGTGTCTGTTGCAATCATGTCAATTATCCCAGTGTGTAACTTTTATAACAAGCACAAGAAGCAGTCGACTCATAAAGTTTTAACCATAATCCATGTAGATGACTCTCAAAAGTTAATGCGAAGCACATCAAGATTAAAATCCCAGGGGGTTACTCAATTTTGGTTTTGGTAGGGGTGTTGCCGCTTGGAAACTTGAAGTACCACCCATGTATATACCAATATTTAGTAAAAAGGGACCATCCATATACCAAATTTCCAAAATTTTGAGTCGAGTTTATACAAAAAATGAAATTTTCCCGAAAAATCAACGCTAATTTGGCGAAAATTTTCTGATTTTTGTTTGAAATTTAGAATAAAATCCATTAGAAAATTTTGGAAAACAGACCCATCAAAATACCACATTTTGCAAAGAAAAAGGACCCATTGAAATACCAGACAGCCTTATTTTGCTACCCAAGTTTGCGGCACATCCCCGTAATCACTTTTGTACTAAGTACCCCCCCCCCCGATTAAAATATGCTTTGTGATTGTTTGCGAGGTCCATGCATGGACTGTTTAACAGGGATGTGAAAGTTTCAGCTTTACTTTCAATGCCTTCAAGAGGTCATAATTTTAGTTTTTTCTTTCATTTTCAGTCTGTTTTTGGCATTTGTCACTATTTTCAGCTCTTTTAATCCTGACTCTCACACCCCTGTTGATGGCCCATTTAATCACCGCGCTACCCATGACGTGCTAACAAGATGCAGCAAAGTGTTAATTAATAGATGATAATTGAGGCATATAGCTTGTCAGCATTATTGAAGCTTTTAAAATCAAATAACAGCATGTCGTGGGCTTTTGGTACACAATTTGTAATTATGAAGATTTGAAAGAAATATAACCAAAGCAACAGTTGTAGATTAGCACTGTCCAAATGCTGCAGCTTTGAGTGGTACTACACGCACGCAAGTGAGTCTTGAATGGTTGCTGCAGCTGGGGAAATTCGTAAATGTTTGCTATTAAATTTGAGAAAGGTACAGAAAGTTAGATTTGTATGTTTACTGCATGTGAGCAAGCAAGAATTTACCCTCACAAAACAACTTCAGAATACTTACCGCATTTATGCATGAACGATGCTTGAATGCCCTACGCATCACACACAAGTGATTCTCGAATGCTTGTGGCATTTACACACAAAAAACTTGATGCGTGACACAGCTAAATACAAAGCAACATGGCACTCTAAAATCAGCATGCAACTGTATTTGATTTCTATCTGGTAACTATATTATGCAAATAATGTATAGAAAGTTCCTAAAGATATGTAAAAATGATTAAGATCTGTGTATTTTTGACTAAACTTCTATAATTCAGCGTACAGGGTATAATGATATATGATAGACTTATTTAGAATATTGTAATTTTTTAAATGTAGTAAAATTATGTTTGAAAAATACCTTCAACAAAATGATGTTATATTGTAAATTTAATATTTGTTACCAAATTTAGCATTTGCTATTACACTCTCCCCTCCTTAGAAAGGAGTTCATTCATCCCAGAACCAAATATTTGGTTTCAAATTTCCCTATAGATATAAGCAATGTGGGTGATGAAATGATGTCATTAAAAGGATAAATCATCTTCAATTAAGACAAAAATAAGTTCAAAGATTTCCATCTGCAAATCATGTATGAACAAGCAATATTTTAGAGTGTAAACTTCATATAAATAGATGTTTAGTTTATCTCCCTTTTAAGTATTAACTTATTTGCAATATCTGGGTATTGATGATAGATATGTCATATGCTTAAATTTTTGATTATGATCTACTTGCATAAAAATACCACATTTATATATAAATTGTATCAGCGCTGGTCATCTTGTTCTAGAGATGTGATAAATCTTTTAAACTTTCAAGTCCATGAAAAGTAAAGGAATCTTGGCCTTTTTCCATTAACTCTAAATCAATATGACATCAAGAGTTTAATCTTGATCATATGACATCATCTGACTTGGGTTATTTGTAGTCATTGTTTTAAATAAATGAAATCTTTGTCCTTTTTAACCAACATTAAAACATATTTTGTAAGAATTTTCTCAAAAGATACTTCAAATGGCTGTACAGATGAATTTTTTTTGTGTGTTTTTAAAACCAATGGTAGGACTTGCGGGATTTTATTCACCGTAATGCTTTACAGTTTATCTGCATGTACGGTAAATACAACTTGATGATGAATTTGTTTTTAACAAGTTGTAAATATTCAAATAATGAATAAGAGTAGATATTTTGTTATGAGAATTACTTGGAACTTATGGATTAGGAATTATGATAATTTTGGAGTTGTTTAACATATACAGCATCATCACTAAATTCTTCAAGGAAAACAAAACATTTTCTTTTTCTTTTCTAAATCATATATATTTAAGTAGGTAAAATAATGCCAGTATCTCATAATTCATTTCCAGTTAGTTTTTATTCTTAATCCCTAGAAATCCCAAGTTATTTTTTTTTCTATAACATGATTGCACTTTAAATTTCATCTTGGTCAAGAAAATTAATTTCTGTGTTACCATTTTGACCCCCCCCCTATTTTCTATCCTGTTATATCTAGCCAACACATGAATGGTCAAATGTATAATGTGAAGTAGAAACCCTTGAATTTTGGAAAATACGAGGGGATATCAAAACAAATTTAAAGATCACCCAGAAGGGAAGGAGCTATACGAAATTTTGTCAAAATGGTTGCTCGTCCTTTTGTACATTATGGTGCCAAAATAATATCATGGCATTTATTCTTTCGATACAGGTGGCGATAGATGTCAACAATCTGCCTGTGGTAACTAGACAAACTGCATGGAGAAATCAAAGATATGTGAAGTAATTAAATATCTGCAATTTAGTATTTACATCCCAGAGATGCTATGATGACACAACCAAAGTTTAGATGTTTGATACCATAGTATAATAGGTTAGGATCTCCTCTTTCCATTGATACTATAATGACATAATAAGCATTACTGACCTGAAAATAGGATTTTTTAATATCGATTTTTAATTATGTTGATTTTGTTGTCGACTGTGTTGATTTTTTAACAAAAATTATGTTCCTGCATGGCTGGTGATCTTTAAAACGTTTTGATACACTGGTCCTCATATGTACACGCTCAAATGACTTATACATACATGACATAATCCATTACAATGAGC
>JXSR01S003332.1:57951-69722 GCA_000969725.1 Ophiothrix spiculata
CCAAACTAAATAATTAGCATAAAAAGAAAATAAAACATAGTCCCGTATTATTTCTATTTAAATATAATTTAATGTCCTATTCCACCTTTGTGGTGTAAAAACCCGGCAAATTTGCCACTAGCGTCACTACGTGAAGCGATTTACGATATTGCGACCATAAGATTTTGATCAAAAATTGTCTATAGTAAAAACAGCATAAAATGGAGGAATGTGACTATCTAAAAGCATTTTCAAGTGTAGTTTGTGAAAAAATTGTTGTGCCACCAAAAATGGATAAAAAGCACATGCAAGCTTTCCTATACTAATACATGTGGAATTAAATTCGGGATCCCAAATTTAATTCAACAAATGACCATAACAGAAAAAGTAAGCATCTTTGAGCCAAATCGTTTGGAGGGTATTCATATCTACCAAAAACAAACCCAATAAGCCCAAAAAATCAAAAGTAATGAGTGACAGGGGGCGCTTCATTTTTAACACTTTTTAGTATTGCTTTAATGAGCCGAGATAATATAATCCATAAGTTCCAAATTTTAGCAGTCACGCATGTGTGTAAAATAAAACATATTGCTTGTGCCTTGATAGTTGAACACTCCTGATACACATTACACACACACCCCACACCCCGTCAAGCCTGATCAATTGGAACAAGCTAGACATTAGCATTTCCCTTACCTCCTTCAAATCTAAGCTGAAAAAAAAACCATCATTATCCAATGCAATTATGTTGTTACTCAGTACGCTTCAACAATATTTATGTTTTTTCTGTGTGTGATAGATATGGAGGCATGTGGGGGGGAATTGTGTGTGGGTGTGTGAGAGTCCATTTCCTGTACCCTAATTTGGTTTCAATCTATTTATAATCGAATAAGACACCTGTGGTTACGCCTTCTCTGAAGGCATATTTGTAACTATCCAAATTAGATTTTTTGTATGTTGTTACTGTAATTTTGCATATGTGGAAGAAATAAATTCTTATGTCTTATGTCTTATGAGAGACCTGTTACAGTAGCGCCATCATTTTTTACAGACAACAGCATGTATACCACTATGTTAAGGATTCAGTTCATTATGATAATGGGTACAAGGTTTATGTTTACTTCACAGTAGGCTTGTTCATACGCAGAGCGTTTAACACGACTATAGTCGTGCTAAAGGTCGTGATAGCGCCAGTGGTGTTAACAGTCGTGATAAAATAACGTAAGTGAGAACAACAACTGTCTTATTGTGTTTATCATGACTGGTATCCCTTGAAAAAGTCTGGGGTTAATTCGAGATCACCCGGGTTAAAGATAACACGGCCTTGCAGTGAGAACAACTACTCGGGGTTAGCATTCGTGGTAAAGGTGACCTATGTAGGATTTTTGAGGAGTATGCAGTTTTATCCAGTTCCGGATAAATCTGTATAGTAATTGAAACATCAGCATGGTCACAAATTGTATATTGTTGCAGCCTGTAAATTGAACGGTAGTCATCATTTAGCCAGTTGTTGATATAATAGCGAAAAAATAATGTGTAACCATTTTGTAATGATGAAATCATTCTGGTTGTCAGTATAAAGCTAAACGAAGGCCTACTTGAATACAATCCTTCTTCACTTACAAAACAGTGCAATCCACACGCAGTTTTCATCAAATGGCAACGCAGTGCCAATGCAAATTTTTAAATTTTACACGGGTTACGAAATCTCTCATCCACAATCGTGTTATTAGTCGTGTTAGCAGTCGTGATAAAACGCAAGTGAAAACAAAGAGGTTGCCGTTCAAACAACAAATTAAGCCCCATTCTGCTGAATAGCGAGTTGTAGTACAAAACTTTTCCGATGTGATTTTCTCACTTTTAGGCAAAAAGTAAACAACTATTATAAAGGAGATAGGTCCCTTGTTCCATTTATGAATGACACTTTTTAGAAACCACCTCTTGTACTTCACAGCAGTTGATGAAAACCCCAGACCACCGCCACGTTCGAAGTTCTCTCAATACTTTTATATTGAAATTTTCTCCAATTTACCCCTATTTGTAGCTCAAATAGCGTCAAAATTTTCGGACAAAATCTTTAATATCTCAGGTAACCATTTGACCCACAGATGTGACCTTGGGATCATTTTACTTTGGAAACAGAGTACAATTCGATTGTGTTATGAAAACGAGTTGAATAGGAACTTTAATTTTCTTGTTGATGTCCCTACTTATACAATGCTCTTTACTGATAAGTAGCCAGGGAACACAACATTCCAGTGTGCTTCTGCGAGTAACATACTTATACAATGCTTCAGTGCAATACTCTTATTGGTAACCAAAGGACCAATGTTCACAAATAGGTGTTATAATCTTAAATAAATAGTCTGCAGAATATAGTAAAGATTTAATGCCCAGGTTTAAAGCCCGCCACCAGAAAACAGTTTAATAACCAGTTTTGTCTCCTGAATTAGCACACTGGAATGTTGTGTTCCCTGACTACTTATCAGTATTATTAAAAGACCATTGTATAAATACATGTTATCACACTCACAGATCGCGTGATAATATTAGGGATATCAATGGGAAAATTAAAGTTCCTATTCAATTTGTTTTCATGACACATTCGAATTGTAAACTATTTCCAAAGTAAAATGACACCAAGATCACATTTGTAGGTCAAGCGGTTCCGCAGATATGACAAATTTTGTCCGAAAAATGTGGCGCTATTTGAGCTAAAAATAGAGGTAAATTATAGGGAAAACGTCAACATAAGGAATTTAAGGGCGTGTAAAAATGACAAGCAAACTAAGAAACCGATTTTTTTTTAAATATTTTTCTTCTACCAGTGCCTCAGAGTAACCAAGCGTCCAAAAAAATCCCATGTCTCAATTTGTATTGAAAATATCGGCCCAAATTTGAGGTCATTTGTTTAATTTTAACAAATGGACCCATTTGACAAGGTGTTTCAGATTTACAACGGGAGTAGGGTGAATAAATCAACACAGCGCAACCACTAACGTTAGGCCAGTAAGGTACAGGTAATAAAGGCAGTTACAGTAATTGTTCTTACTCCCGTAATCTTCAAAAGTACTTATATCTACAATATTTTACTGATTTTTACTGGATTAATGACATGAAAGAGGGGTGCATGTGAGTAACATTCTGATATTGAACCAAATTCCCAATAATGTTAACTAATACCATCCAAAAAGACGAAAGAAAACCTCGGTGTGTTTTGCAATGTCCAGCAAATGTTTAGGCCGGGAAATGCTGTACATAGCGCCTAGAGCTATTCGCACTGCTAGCGGGCATTTATAAAACACGTGGAAAAGTGTGGTAGTGCGTACTTTGAAATGGAAAATCCGGAATGATTCATTCATCGTTGAAAGTAAAACAATATACCATTTTGATCATGAATATCTACCGGTTGTAATCATGTAAGACACTTTTTTGGAGACATCCTGTGTCATCCAGGGATTACAAAAGTATTGAGATATCTCCGACCAGGGTGGTGGTCTGGGGTTTTGATCGACTGCTGTGAAGTTCAAGAGGTGGTTTCCAAAAAGTGTCCTTCATAAATTGAACAATGGATCTGTCTCCTTTAAAATAGTTGTTTACTTTTTGCCTAAAAATGAGTGAATCACATCGGAAAATGCATTTTTGTACAACGCGCTTTACCGCAGAATGGGGCTTAATTTGAGTTTTGACGGCTACCTCTGGTCCATTTTACACACGGAGCCGCTCATTTATGAAAACATACGAACATTCAATCAACTGCAATATACTTGTTTCATGATTAAAAACTAAAAAGACCCCCTCAATATTAAAAGAAACTCTTTTTTTTTCAATAGTTACATTTTTAATTATATTAAACATTTTTGAACCCCTCAATGAAGAGTCTAAAGTGAAGGTACTTGAACGTAAATTTCAACCCAGCACGGATTTTTCTACACTAATTGACATCCCTAATAATATATACTTATAGAATGTGTTAAAATTCCTAACTGTTCCACACAAACCTCAAACCCATAGGAAAACATTTCTTTAGATCTTTGTTAGGAAAATAATGATATCAAAATCATAAAGAAATATATCTCGGCTATAATAATCAATTAAAGTTTCATGCATACCGTTTGTTTTGAATTTTTGTTGCGGGCTCATGAAATTTTTACGTAAAATTGAAATATGTTATTCGTAAAAAAAATTAAGGGAAAGGGGATCACATTAGCAATTTTTTTAAAAATGTTCTGGTACTAGAAATTCCATTTACAGGGTATCAAATTAAAGAATTTTAAATTTCACACATAATGTCAGGCGATTCAGCTCTGTCGACCTTTGGTTATCCAAATTCAGTGAGAATTTAGTCTGCAAATGTGAATTTCGAATGTTCGTTTGTCACATGAGCCATCAATTTTAAATGATTCAGGAGCACAACATATGAAACCAAAAAATACCTGAAATCAAAAGTTCTGCCCATAATCTGACATTTTAACATTAAAAACTGTCTTTTAATAGCCTCTGTGCATCTTCAAAGTTGGAAAATTTTTGTCACCCAAAACTGTCATTTTGGGGCAAAATTGGCAACAATTTCAAATTTTGTGACTTAACTAGATACTTCACTTACCCGGTAACTGGGCAGTGAACGTTGATATTTCACACCACTGTCCTACTTACACATTAGCTCACATTCAAGCAGGCGTGACTCAAACCGGGCTTGGATGTTTTGCTTTGACGCTTAAATAGAGTGTTTCTAGATACTTTTTCTAGAGTTTTTCTGATTTACTCGCAATATGATTTACCCCTATCAAGCGAAAATATGTTATCGGGAAGAAGATTTCGCCGGAGCACAACCACTAGTATGTAGGAAAAAATTCTTATGTGTTATTGCAGAGTTATTGATTTTTGAAAAGTTTTCGAATTTTTTTGAATGTGAAGAATAGAAAATTTCAGATGTCTACAAGTTATATGCACATCCATACAAATTCAAGAATTTTTTAAATATGTCTGTGTAAAAAAATGTCATTAAACAACGAGAGGCAAAATTTTGGTGAAAAAAATGCGCCTGTTTTCTCTGGCAATTCCGCCCAAAGTATAGTGTTTAAAATGTGTTTGCTACCTGAGACGCCCAAATTGTGCATCATGACAATTTACAAGGACATGCACAGAAAAGTACAATAAATTAAAACAAACGTGGGGGGACAGTGTATTTTGACCGGGTAACCACCCGCGTGCCATAACATAATGAGATCTAGACGTGTCTCGAGACTTGCAATATGTAGCCTATAGGGTATCAGAATCCAGCTGTTGTTCTGCATAGAGTTACAATAGGGTATCGAGTATGGCTTTTAATCCTCAGATAGGGCAAAAGTGTTCCATCTTAAATTTGTTTAAATGGATTTCAGTTATGATTATGTCCACCATAGGAAACTTTAGCACGCAAGTGGTTACCCAGATACAAATATCAGTTACCCCTGTGAAACAAACAAGTTAAAAACTGTAAGTGTGAAAATCGAAAGGTGCGTAATTGTGACGGTTCATATCTAACCTGCCGTAAATGCAACGTCTTGGTCCTCATAAACATGCATTCAAATTCCTCAAATAGCTTCAAATAAAATTTTGGAGATGTTCTGAAGTAAATATATGGAGATTATGAATCTGCGAGTTGCAGAATCACACCCTTTGCATGTATTTCACTTAGGAGTGTCAAAAAAGTTTGTTGTGTTTTCGGCTGGTTCGAGATAAACGAATGCAATTTTGTTCCAGGTGGAAGATTATCCATTTAGCAGGAGGCGGCTATGCCCTATCACGCGCTAGCTATGTCCCTTGACCTGCCGCCAGTATCATCATTAACGTTCTACTAGAGAAAAAATAGTTCCCAACAGAAAAGTCGAAATAAAAATGTACAATGGAGGTAATTATCCAACTTCAACGGATTTAGTATTAACAAACATTGGTTTATAAGTAGTGACCTAAACAAAATATTTGGTTAGATTTTCATTTTAATTCAAAGTCAATGGGCGGATTGGATTTATATTCGAAATCAATTCCGCCCCCTGCCATTTAGCGCTCTTTTCAAAAATTAGCCATGCATGATATTAAACCTATTTCAATCACAGTCAGATTTCATTGATCAGCTGTTAATCATGCAGAACTAATGAATATTAAAAGGTGTGGGTGCAATTTATAGATTCGTTTGTGCAAAATTTCTCTACTGATAATGGAAATATTGATGGCGGTGGGTTCATGATTGGTGCCGTGACCTTTGAAGGCTAAAATAAAGAAAATAAAAGATTTGACCGTTGACCTGCGTTCTCCAAAATTAATAAAAATAGCGATACAAAAACCTTCATAACTTTACAATGGAAGGTCGGATTTGAAAAATTCAAACGGTTTTGGATTTCTATGATGATCTGTTTTCATTTACAGACCATTTAAAATAATTTGAACAATAATTAGAAAATCACCTGAAGTGTCTAACTTAACGACAAAATATATGGGGTTTTAAGTCAAAAAATCTTAAACTTCAGATATTTTTACCCTAGAAATGATACTTTTAATGCTAATTTTCAACCCTAAATATTTTTATGTACTTTTGGCAGTCAAACAGGGGTCAAATCATCAACCAGTATTTGAACGTATTGAAACAAATACAATTTACTAGAAAATAATTCATATAGAGCAAACAATGGATTCAAAACACAAAAAAAGGGGGGTAAAAAAAGTTCTACATCTACATCTACAAAATTACTCGGTAAAGTCGACCAGGGTCGATATCTGACCGAGAAGTTTCAACGACTAAAGACAAAAATTTTCCAAAACCCCTCCACCAAAATATTTATGAACACTCCCTAATTTTAGAAACCATAATTAATTTATACAGCAAAGTGTAGGAAGCTACGAAATACATGAAAATCAAAACAGTGTTGCAAATTTAACTGAAATTTGAAATTTGGACCTCTTGGGTGGTAATCTTTCATATGAAACCAAAATCCAAATTCGAAAAAATCTACCATAATCCTTCAACATCAAAATTTGAATGTGCAAGTCATTTAGTGGTGAATTAGCTCAATGGGTCTCCGTTTAATAGGAGAATTGAAATATGAAAGGAAATTTTAGAATGAATTTGCAATATGTCAGACTCCAATTATTTTTCATATCCAAAACATATGCCTCACCATGTCTGAATCAGAAAATCATTTTTGCTGCCAAATTTTAAGCTATTTCGCTCAAATCAACACCAGGCAAGCAACAAACATTGCTTATCCAGATCCATTACAATATTGAAAAATTCCAAGAAGTTCAGCAAAAATGGCCAATTTTGGATGCACAGCCGCCTACGCTTAGGTGTTGTTTTGATGCTGATGATCAAAGAGAGCAGGAAACACAGCTAAACACCATGCATTGAAATTTAGGCTGTTGGCAAAGGGATGGTGCTCACTGATTGTCTGGCTGGCTAGCGATTACGTAATGGTTATTCTTAGCTCTTAGCCAACTCTTTTAGGGTACATGCTGTTCCACAAGATTAAAAAAGGTGGCTGTCGCACGGTTATTGTACCCATTCACCTTATATTTATAAAATATTCACTAAAGGAGACCACATTCGCTTCACCACTATAACTACACAGAGGCCCAAGTTTATGAGAATTAGTATTCATGTGCAAGGCAATTTTAATTGACTTGAAGATGAACTTTTTCTTTTAGGATGAAATGGCAACCGTAAACCAAGCCAACGCTTTACACCATAAAACCCATAGAAATACATGTATTGGTACTTTTAACGATGGAAAAATAAAAAATAACAGTCATCCATAATATTTGTTTATCAAATTGCCGTAAAACGTGTTGATTATGGAGTAATTAATTTCTTTTGTCTTATCAAACTAGCATGAAGTGATCGTAAATGTGTGTTCCCAAATCCCTCTTTAGGATAACTTGTTCCAAAACCATTAAGAAGCAGGAAAAAATAACAATTATTTGCATGTAAACCTTGGTCAGATCTTGTAAACATTTTATATATTCACCCACTGTATCTTGTATCTACTTTTCCTTCGAGTTTCAAAAGTGCGCCTCTGTCGCTAAGTGGATAACCTTTCGACTGGGAACATTGAGAAATTTAGTATTGAGCATTGGTTTGATCCCCGTAATATGCTTCCTTTTATATTGTTTCATTTCATTAAGTTTTGTATTTTTCTTAGTTTGGTATTGTGGTTTCTGCAATGGTATCAGAACACTATATATGGCAATATATAATTTACTGGTGTAGTAAATTCTCTATACTCTATAAACCTTGAAGTATGCAACAAGCAATCAGACTCTGTTACGAGATCCATAGCATATCCCTTGTATTCTACAACATTGTTAACTGTTGGTTTTGTGATGTGTAAGAGACTGGTAATGATTGATTATCAGATTGAGTAAGACCAAATCACTGCGTATTAATTTTTTTAACATTAAAATCTTCTTGATTTGGTATTATTTTGGACTTATTTTGTTGCTAAAGGCGGTGTCACACACCCAGGGGGGCCACTTAGCTATAATGATGTATACATGCGTGAACAAAGGTTTTCAAAATACCCCCTAAAGTAGCCTTAAAATTGACCCCTAAACAAGGATTTTACGCCGTTATTCCTTTCATTTTACCCCCGTAACAAGTATTTCTGAATAAGCACCCCTTAAAAAGTTTAAACCCTATGCCCTGAATAAAGTATAAAAAATTACCAAAACACGTTTGGTCGGATTTTGAAAATATACCCCTTTTTGTTGAAAATCAGTGTTTTCAGACCCCTAAACACGAAACGTACGGACAGTGCCTCTTGACAAAAATACCCCCCTTTTTCCGTGTTTTTTTGTTCACGCATGTGTACAACAGTATGGCTAAGTGGCCCCCCCGGGTCACACATCACCGTATTGACGAAAACGTACGAATAACGTACACTGTTTTACTGTACGGTGATGTTCGTTATGCATTTGGTAGAAACACGTTCAATTCGTTATCCCTCCGGTGGGAATGTGTTTTGAGTACGTTAAGTACTGTACGTTGTCTTGTTTTGAGCAAGGTCAAAACTCTCAGCACTAGAGAAATATTATAATGAAACTTGCAAAGCGTGAAGAGGTATTATTTTCAAGTGGGGATTTACCTTGGCGATTGTCTCTGTGCCTACTCGTACGTTACTAACTTGTTTTGTACGTTCCTCATATACTTAATTTATTCGTTTAGTACGGAACACGTCCGGTTCTCATTCGGCGTTGTTCAGTGAGACGAGACAACTTTTCTGCTTCTTATCCGCAAGTCGTACGGCCATTGTACGGTCTATTCGTTTCATGTTAGTCAGTCAATACGTTCAATTGTATGGATTTCTTCACCGTATATAATCTGTCGCCACCGTATAGCCTGAATTTTGTACGTTATTCATACCTTTTGGCTCAATACGGTGATGTGTGACACCGCCTTAACACATGGATAAACATTTAACATCAGTTCATTTTGATATTCAGCAAGATTTGGTAAGTTTTTATGATTCGAGGAATACGGGCTTATTGATTTCTTCGTATTCATTTATTGGTTTTGGTGCGTTAATCGGCTGCTTGTTGCATACTTCAAAATTTATAGAGTATAGTATTAGGCCTATCAATAATTCTCAAATTTTAATCAACAAAAGTGACCTGTTGTCCAAATATTTTCAGTGAAACTTTATAGGGACGTTGATTGCTGTAACAATAATTTATCCTTAAAATTTGAGTCTGATAATCTATTATCATAAGTTATAGTGAAAAGACCAAAATTAAATGCAATATTTTGAATTCCATTTGGAGTAACAATTTCAGTCACGTAAAGCCGTGAGTCCCCTGTACGAATAGACTCCTTCATGGGGTATGCATATTATGCAAGTACTTGTATCATTGATTGATTTCATTTTCAATTTTACAGCCATCGCAGCAAATATAAGAACTGCTATAAAAACTCTTTTATCCCGTACACACTAACGGACTGGAATACTCTCCCCTCAAGTTTAACATCCCGGTTTAACATCTATCGAAGAGAAAGAACATTTCAAAGAAGCAATCAAGCAGCACTACAACATCTAGTTTCATCTACTTTTTGCGCACACCAAACCCTGCTCGTTTGACCCCCATCAGGGGGTGTTGGGCAGTAACAAGAAGAAGAAGAAGAAGAAGAAGACAATCAAAGGAGAAATTGTTGGTACATTTTGCTATACATCTCAATGATTTTTGAAGGTTCCATTGCTTCCTTGCTCAATGTCGATCCAAATACAACTTGTCATCATTCTCTCCAACATTGAAATAGGGGTAGAGGGGAGGAGTAAGGAGTGTCTGTTGAATTCAATTAAAATCAACTTGAACATCACTTGTTGTCACTGGACTAAGGGGCGCCGTATTGTGGTGGTTAGCGATCTCGCCTCACACGCACTGGGCCCAGGTTCGATTCCCAGTGAGGGCACTTGCTGGAATGGAATCTCGCAATCTTTGCTTAGACGTTTATCTTACTTGATATTCTAGATCTACTCCCCTCCTTACATGAAGTATTAGAGTTGGGTAAATATTTCATATGAGATATCGTCATCCTTCGTAGGGGACGTAAAGCCGTCGGTCCTGTACATGTAATCGCACTATCGCAGCCAGTATCGTAAAGAGTAGGATATTCTACCCTTGACTGTTCCCAACCCCGTTTCGGTCAATTTCTGGACTTCAAAATCCGCCTGTGCGTTATCCTCAAGCATATGAGGTTGCACAATATTGGAAGAAAGAAAGAAAGACTGCTACTCCTGTAAACAATTGAATGGAGCCAAAAGAACTTGTCAATTCCAACAACTTTTTTCCTTGATGGTAGATGTATCAAATTGATTTTGACTATATGGAGATCTGCAATGACAATACATATACGTGCTATAATAGTTAACTTATAATAGTTCACATACCTGGAAGTGCTCTGCATGACGAGACATTGTGATTCTCCAACAGATTCAAGTTGACAAAACTTGCAACACACGTACGTTGCACGTTGAGTGTCACCTTCCCTTGCAACTAATAGCTATCTATAAATACAATTGCAAATACATTTGAAGCATCCCCATAGAGTGCAAGTCTGGCTTGGAAGAGTCACACCAACAGCAGAGTTGCATTTGATGTTATGGCAGTGACAGCCTAATGCAAGATTATATATAGCGAACTCCATGATGAAGCTGAATCAAATATTAACAGGGTCTAATTTACGGTCTACTAGCTGATGCATGATGGGTTATCATACATGACCACACCGCCCTGGAAGCTTCTCCCGGTATTTCTCTAGACCTGCTAATTGGTCCAATATTCTTCAGCTTTCTTCTTCGATTCATGACCCTTGCCCTGGGAATGATCGGAACCCAAGGGGGAACTCGCACTTCCAACTCTGCAATGTAGATCTATAATAGTCCCTATATATGGGCTGAATTATCTATTAAAAAAATAAAACATGAAAAATCAGTCCGTCTATATTTTCCGTATTTGAAACCGGAAGTGGTTTTATTATGACAAATATTGCCTAAAATATAGAATTAAACACCGCGAAAAACATTTCTAGATTAATACATGGCTGTAGCTACCTGGCTGTAGTTCTGTTCAAAGTTCAACCTAGTCCGAGGTGCTCAGCCATTAATACTCGATCGCCGACAATCTCCGTTTAATGGACAGAAGAGACACGGCGCTACATCGAGCTAAGTTCAACCATGAGCACCAGGGTGACTTGTCTTAACCCTACTTTTTTCTTCAAACGATGCGATTTTTTCACCGTCTTCCTCAATTTGGATATATTC
>JXSR01S003335.1:22974-36826 GCA_000969725.1 Ophiothrix spiculata
TAAAAATAAATGTAAAAATCTTGTAAATGACGTTTCTGATGTTGCAGAAAATATGATTTTTAATGATCAATCAAGAAAAAATGTTATCAATGTCATTTTGGATAATGTATCACTAGAAAGAGTCAAGTTTACCAAATTCTTAGGTGTTATAATAGATGAAAAACTTACTTGGAAGAATCATATCGATGCAATATCAAAAACAATATCTAGAAATACTGGAATGTTAACTAAATTGAAACATTATGTACCTGGAAATATACTACGTTCTTTGTATTGTACACTAATTCTACCGTATACCAACTATGGCATTTTAGTTTGGGGCAATACTTGTAAAACATATTTAGAAAAGATTCTCAAGATACAAAAGTGGGCAATTAGAACTATATCACGTGAACATTACCGATGCCATACTGGGCCATTATATAAAAAACATAAAATCCTGACTGTATACGATGCTTTTAAACTCGAACTTGGAACTTTTATGTACAGGCACCAAACTAAACAACTTCCAGTAACCTTTGTCGATTATTTCCGTAAACATAACCAAATTCATAAGTATCAAACGAGATATTCAGAAAATTATAGTATTTACAAAGCTAAAAAAATGTATGCCGACAGAGCAATTAGAATTACTGGACCCATTCTATGGAATTCGTTAAATTTGAAATTGAAAGAGGCAAAAACTGTCAAACAGTTTAGATCAATTATGAAAGCTACACTGCTTGATCTTTATAAGTGAGCTTTGTTTGGTTCTTGGCATTTCTTGTTCATGTGATAGTTATTTTGTTTTGTGCTGTAATTTAAATATGCAACGTAGGCCCTACTAAGTGTTTCAGGGGGTAACCCTTTCAGGCTTTACTGGCCTTTTGTTATCTCCTCAATATCAGTTTGTATATGTTTATGTTATGTTTTATGAAATGTCTGTAATTTTTATGATATTGAAATAAATTTTGAATTGAATTGAATCATATTTAAGATTCTCTTCTATAAGACCATCATACCCTCCTTTTAGATGTAAGTTTTGTTACATTCATAATACTTGCTCAGAATTCAAGTTTAAAGTTTTGTATTATATTAATTGAGTATAAACACAAAATGTTATCAATTATGCCAAAAAAAGAACTTTTGTCCCAGGTTTCTTTGGTCCAAAACCTTAAGTGCTTTTAATTTGCCTTTTGTTGTTAATGTTGAAAAGGCTTTGCACTATACAGAAATTTTCTTATTGCATTTTAGGTCACAATTTGTTTTTCTCTCAATGTAAAAAAAGCAGCAAAAAATCTAAGAATTATGTACTATAAATGCATTTTACAAAATTGATGTCGCTACCATTTTTTCACTTCAGAGACCGTTTTAGTTTCAGTTTTTCTTACAAACCGCAGTTATTCACATTACAAGCATGAAAAATACACATGATTCATGAACAAAACATTAATTAATTGCAAGGCTCCCCTTTGGTTTTTGGTTATAGTGAAAAATCTTCATTTGTGACTATCTGCTCATTTGAGAGAGTCTTATATCATATGTCATTTACTCTTTGCTCAAGTTGTTGGCATTATACATTTAGGGGTGCACCATTTGATTTCCAGGGGGGGGGGGAGCAGGAAGTTTTTGGAAAAAAAAATCCCCCTCCATAGGCAGAAGAAAAAAAAATTCACCCCTGAACATGGATTTTTTTGAAAAAAAAATTCCCCCTCCACAGGCAATAGGCAGAAAAACCAGGGGAAAAAATCCCCCCCCCCGAACGGGACGCAAAAAAAAAATCAACCCTGAACTCAACTTCCTGCTCGCCCCCTGGAAATCTAATGGTGCGCCCCTTATATGGAGTGAGGATGCAATGATATAAGATAGGCCAAATGGGAACATGCTACTTGTCAATGAACTTACTGATTTCCCCCTAGATTTCCCCCATTGATTTCATTTGCATATGAAAACATCCACTCCTTGCTCTACAGGAGGATATTTTAAGAAAATAAAACATAAATATTTAACTGACAGCATTTGTAGATTGTGTGTTAACACTTGTTTTTCAAAGGTTTCTAGTGTAATCGGCTTAAATCTCTGGAACAAATCCTCAAATTGCCAAGGGAAGAAGAGTTGTACGTGCTTACTGGCAGTGGGTGTCGGACAACCAGAAATGTCCACATCAGTGTGTTTGTCTAGCTTGTTAAGTCGAGATTTGATCTTGTCCGCACGATCTGAAATAGCCGAGATGAGAGCATTTTGTACACTAACTGTATAACTTTTATCCGGCCACTGAGTGTAAACGTGGGGTCATCAGTAAATACAATTTTCAGCCAAATTCATTTCTTAGGGTTCTGTCAGCAGTGTTTCTATTTTCCAAAAGTTCGAGATTCCAAATGAACATTATTCTTTAGGAAGGTTAAATATACTTTTAAACAACTTGATCTTTACACTAAAATATACTTTTAGTAACAAAGAGGTTTAAATTTTAAGAATTTAGTAATTTACTTCTAGATAGTATCACTGAATTTCTCATTCTCTGGAGAATGAGAAATTCTAAGCATAAATAACTGTCTGTTTTACTTAAAATGTCGTCCAAGTTCAACAAGAATGGTTAATGATATAAGTTAGTAGTTGGAACTACAGTTGACGCCGCTTAATCGGGACACCTCGGGAGAAGCAAATATATCCCAATTAACCAGTTGTCCCGATTAAGCAAAATACAGAAATCGCCATAAGTGAGATGTTTTTAGAGCACAAAAACACTAAAATATACTTTAAATTGATGAGCTGACAAAAAGTAGACACAATGACAGAATTTTAGAGACCTTTTGAACAGATTAAGATTTTTTGCAGAGATTTTGCAGAGATTTTCAACCGAATTTGGGATTGTGGTTTTAGATTTTTGTCCTGTATTTGCAATTTACTTGCATAAAATTAACTTTGTTGTCATAAATTTAGGGAAATTTTCATGAAATTAATACGTTTTGCAAAAAATCATCTTGTTTATCAGGAGGAATGTCCCGATTAACAGGTCAATTTTGTACATAAAGAAACGGTTCCCTGACTGAATACGTCAATTAACCAAACATTCCTTTTAAGAGGATCCCGATTAAGCAGCGTTGACTGTACTTCCTAAGGTGTTGACGAAAGTTGCCTTTCACTTTGATGATCGTGGCTAAATGTCGTTAAGTTTTACAAATTTTATGAGTGTTACAGCTTAGTTATCAGATATAGTAGCATAGTACTTGCGCTGTAAGGCTTCATCATGTTTTCTTCATCATCGACTTAAATGTTTCATCTCACAGACCTTATAATCTATAACTCAAAATGTTTCATCTGATAAGAATGCATGGTGCGTCAGGTTTCCTGCCTCCAAACTCCGATGACTTATTTATGCAAGAACCGGGTCATATATGGATAAGAATTGAATAGATCTGTTTCAAGTCAAAACTTAGCACAAGATAGAAACGGGGGAAGGGGTACTTGAAGAAGCAGCATTGATGTTATCTCTGACTGAAAAATATGGGTTAAAGGAGCAATTCATGATCCACTTTTCATCCTTTTTTGTGATTTTTGGGTGTGTGAAACTTTTGCCTATCTCAACAATACATTTTGTAAAAATAGCATGATATTTGGGTTGAATTTACAACAATATTCACACAAAGTTATATATTTGCATGAAACAAACATATATCTTGAATAAATAAGGTACAAAACAATGAAAATATTTATATTAACTATTTTATTCATTTATGGGGTCCATTTTCGAAAAAAAAAATCATTTAAAAAAAGATTTGACCGAAAGACCATCAATTTCACCATTAGAGGGCAAGTCAGCAGTCTTTTTTTAGGCCTAATCAAATTTTTTTCAACATATATATGCCATAAAGTATATATAACGTATAGACCGTTCGGCTGGCCAGGTTGTTAAATTTGTTTAATGTCAAATTTTATGAGTGTTACAGCTTGGTACTTGTGCTGTAAGGCTTCATCATGTTTTCTTCATCATCGACTTAAATGTTTCATCTCACAGACCTTATAATCTAGAACTCAAAATGTTTTACCTGATAAGAATGCATGGTGCGTCAGGTTTCCTGCCTCCAAACTCCGATGACTTATTTATGCAAGAACCGGGTCATATACGGATAAGAAGAGACAATAAAAGGAGGCAATTGAATAGATCTGTATCAATTCAAAACTTAGCACAAGATAGAAACGGGGGAAGGGGGTACTTGAAGAAGCATTGATGTTATCTCTGACTGAAAAATATTGGTTCAAGTTCATGATCCATTTTTGATCCTTTTTTGGTGATTTTTGTGTGTGTGAACTTTTGCCTATCTCAACAATGCATTTGGTAACAATAGCATGATATTTGGGTTGAATTTACAATAATATTCACACAAAGTTATACAATTGCATGAAACAAACATATATCTTGAATAAATAAAGCACAAAACAATGAAAATATTTATATTAACTATTTTATTCATTTATGGGGTCCATTTTTGATTAAAAAAATATTTAAAAAAAGATTCAACCTGAAGACCATCAATTTCAGCATTAGAAGGCAAGTCAGCAGTCTTATTTTAGGCCTAATCAAAAACTCAAAGTATATATAACATATAGACCGTTAATAGACCTTTTGGCTGGCCAGGTTGTTAAGTTTTACAAATTGTATGAGTGTTACAGCTTGGTACTTGCGCTTTAAGGCTTCGTCATGTTTTCTTCATCATCGACTTAAATATTTCATCTCACAGACTTTATCTAGAACTCAAAATGTTTCATCTGATAAGAATGTATGGTGCGTCAGGTTTCCTGCCTCCAAACTGCGATGACTTATTTATGCAAGAACCGGGTCATATATGGATAAGAAGCGACAATAAAAGGATGCGATTGAATAGATCTGTATCATGTCAAAACTTATCACAAGATAGAGACGGGGGAAGGGGGTACTTGAAGAAGCATTGATGTTATCTCTGACTGAAAAAAATTGGTTAAAGGAGCAATTTATGATCCACTTTTCATCCTCAAGGTCACCTCCATCAAAATTGAGGGTTTTTTAAGCTTGAGAAAATCTTTGACTGGTATTTCTTACAAATTTCAATTTTCAATTTCAATTTTAATATATTTCCATGTTTCTCAAAAAACAATTGAACAACATTTTTCTAAATACATTTGACCTGAGACTATTATACCTGAGGTATAATATTCTCAGATTTTGACTGTATACAAAAAACTTTACAAGATACATTGATAATTCTTTCAAGTACTAGAAAATATAATAATGATAGATTCTACAATATGATCTATTAAGTTATAAAATAGAAGATTATGACATAAAGTAGATAGAATAGGAGTTGAGAAAGGCCTAAAGCAAACTGAATAATTAAATATGACAAGCACAAATAGATCACCTCAATACAGATATCTTAGAAATAAAAAAATAAAATAAAAAACTTTATGCATCAAACTACTTTATTTGTCTGTCGTTACTGTTATACTCAAATAATATTTACGTCTCACTCAATTGTGACTGTCCATTCCAAAGGAGCTGTAGATGCAGCAAACTTCATTTTGCGCTACAGGTGAAAATACATGTCAAGGTCATAATTTGCCGAAATTGATTTTTTGACAGATTCACAATCCTTGTGCTATACTTCAAAACACCAGCAAAATGTAAAAAAATAGAAAGCCCTATATTTTCTGTTGATTGACTTCAAATGAAACAGATATATTTCATATTTCCAATCATTTTTTTGAAATAAAACTTTTCTGATGTTTTGAAATAAGCACAAATATTGTGAATCCATCTAAAAAATCAATTTCGGCAAATTACGACCTTGACATATAATTTCACATGTAGCGCAAAATGAAGTTTGCTGCATTTACGGCTCGTTTTGGATGGACCATCACATATGTCTGAATCAGATCTGCTCATATGATATACTGTGCCCGATTGTCATCCAAGATATAGCATTACTTGCTATCTATGATGTACTTTCTATACTCTCTAGTACTCTATTCTCTGGGAGTACTCTATACTAAATCTTTGATTTCCATGTTTGATACACTAGGTCTACGTATGTGATTACTGTGTCTGGAACTTTCATTGTCTAATTAAATATTCAATTGAATTACAATCAGGATTTAAATAACACTTTTGCCAAATGGTTTGAAACCCTGGACATCATTATAGTGTCATTAGAAGTAAATCACTACTACTATAAAGAATTTAGACTAGATAACTTGAGGGAACTACTGAGAAATGGGTACTCAAAGTACCAGCACACTTTAGAAATACACTCCCGGTCAAAAGTGTTTGCGCACGCTTCAACAGGAAATTATTATATCCAACGACCAAGTCTTCGAAACAAGTCATGCTTTTTATATAATTCCTGTTGAGTTCTTTAGATCTATAAATGTAAAATATAAATCCGAAAAATATTATGAACGGTTCTCGAGATTGGCTGGTTTTAAGGTTTTGTGCGCAAAAACTTTGGACCTGGAGTGTAAAAGGGTCTGTGGAAATATTGTTGTTCCTTTGATTTTGATTATTAGACAACATTTTGAAATTTTATTTATGGTTGATCAACACTTCATACATTAGAAAATAACAGTCAATTACCAGATATTGTGGAATTTTTTTTATCAAAACCTTCACACATGGGATGAGGCCATCAAAACCATCCATAGCTGTCTGTCACATGACCAATCCAGCGGGTCAAAAATTTTGAAATTTTATTTATGGTTGATTAACACTTCATACATTAGAAAATAACAGTCAATTACCAGATATTGTGGAATTTTTTTTATCAAAACCTTCACACATGGGATGAGGCCATCAAAACCATCCATAGTCGTCTGTCACATGACCAATCCAGCGGGTCAAAACCTGACAAAGTGTTACAGGGATAACACGAAAAGTAGTTTGCTCTAAACAAGTCAGTTCGGCGGAACTCACAATTTGGATACGTATCTGAATTGAGATACCCCATATCAAAATTCTGATGCCCGTATCTGAATTTGGATTAAAATTAGCTGAAACGGGATATCAGATGAAATAAATATTCTCCTTCGCTGCGCACCTTAACGGTATGTATACAAAAGTCAAAAACATTATCATCATTTGTCATCTAATTCTTACAAAGTTTTGGCCAAATTATTTTGCTTTCTGTGATCAGGACATGTTTCGAAGCTGTTCCGCTGAAATTGCATAGGTGGAAATGACATTTTCACAGATACATTTATCGTAGATGCAACAAAGATGTTCTACATGTACTTGCCAGCTTGCCCTATTGATTTGATACCTGCGCCACGACAGGCATATCAGAATTCGGATACTCCTCCATATCCTAATTCTGATACAGGTATCAGAATTTTTGATACATGGGTATCCAAATTCAGATCTACGTATCTGAATTGAGTTCCGCCGAACTGATGTAAGTCCAGTAATCTGATTTAAAGGTGCAATTCATGATTTTGATGTGGCCTCTTTTCTAGCTAAATAAAAAAGAAGAATACAACATAAATATATACTGAAAATTTCACTTGATTCCGACCGTTCTTTTCCAAGTTACATGCTTTTCAGCATTTTGAAAATCCCCATTGACTACTGTGTTGTCATTACTGTCGGGCCCCGACAATAATTAGAAAATGACACATTTTCTCACTTTTCTCAAAAATGCAAGCACATATGAAAGAATGGTTTGGGGATCGTAACATATACCACTTGAGGATTCTTATAAGCTAAAAACCTCAAATTTGATAGAGGTGACCTTGAGGGTGAAAAGTGGATCATGAATTGCCCCTTTAATATTCACTCGTGGTTTAATAACTATTACAAATATTTTGATGCCAACATCGGAAAGTGAAAAAATAACAGACAATTGCTGTCTTCTTCAATACTGTCTACATTAGATAACTTGCTGATAAGCCAAGCACAAGCTTTGTAAAAGTATCGCGTCAGATATCTGTTAAAGGAGCATGGTCCGATTGCTTTAACTTTTTTTTATTATTTTTGAGATTCCCATGTGAAATTTCACGGCTGAGTTATGTTCCATTTTGGAGATATGTATGAAAATGTGTCTAATTGGGGACCCTAGAACTAAAAAGGGGTTAGTCACAAAATCTTGAAAATTGAGTTGTGTCAATTTCCTGCTACAGAATTCTCATTTCTACATTCTGTAAAAGTTTTGTAGTAATTTGATGATCAGAACATGCATAAAAGTCACTGCGAAATACAGCAATAACCCCCTTCTAGTTCTATAGGGTCCTCAATTATGGTAACCCTAATTAATACAGTAATGTATAAGCGGCTCTGAAATACAAAATAAAATTAAAACAATTTTACCGATTCAGCTGAAATTTGAAACTTGGACTTCTTTAGTGGTAATCTTTCATGTGACATTGAAAACTAAATTTTGAAAAATCGGACCAAGCTCCTTGAACAATTCTGTATGGTTTCAATCATCTAGTATCAGGATGTGTCTGGAACAGGTTAGGTTGGGTTTCACATACATATCAATTTTTGTTTGTATTTATCCATTAAAAATTCAACAAAATATAGGCTGTCAGCTTAAAGGGACTGGCATAGATTTGTCCCGCTACTTTTTTACTTACAACTTTTTTTACATGAATTGATAGGACGTGTTTATAGTAATATAATCTACCAGTAGTTGTCAGTGATTTTGTGGAATATTGGCGAACATTCCAATTTTGATTTTTTTTTCTCTGGAGAAAACAAATGGTGTGAAAACAGTGTTACTAGTTTCAAATCATAACTTATCTTTTTTATACACCTATAATGGGCAAACAAATTATTTTTGATGAAATTGTTTCTCTTTTAATATATCTCTAGGAGCTATGTTTGATTTTTTATCTGGTGAATCCATCTGAGGTACAAATTTAGGATTTAGAAAACCCTAGATAGTCACAACACCACCACAAATTCTCTTTCAATTTGAGTCATTTCTGTACTTTTTTGGATGTCAATACAATTAAAAGCTTTATTTTGAGCATTTCCATTGTTTTTAATTCTACGTGGAATCTAGGCTAGTCCCTTTAATGCTATATGTGTATCATGTGTGCCATTTTTGTAGCCATTTAGATTTTAAATAAAGGGAAAAACCTGTTTGCAGACCATCTCCACCCCCGAGCAAGATTTTAATATTTTGGCTATTTTCTACTAGTTTGTGAAGAGCGAAGAATATATACAAAAACATCCCACTAATATAACATCTTAGCATATAAATTCTAACATGAAATTCCATTCCAAAACAAGCATGAATTGTAGGTGTTGCAAAATATTTCAAACTAATATTTCTAATTTGTAATATATGCCATCATCACTGTATCATTCCAACAACACTGCAGTTCCTTTTTTTAACAAACTGTTACATTTTATTTTCAATAAATCATGTTTCAAAAACCTTAAGAGCTACTTATATATCCCCTCAAGCCATATGTAAGCCATGTTTTGACGATTTGTAAGCGCTGTTTTGAACGTAATAAGACACAGTCATGTGATCACGGCAAACATTACCCAGACAAAAGAACGCGTATTGGCAATAAAAATGTTCGCATTACTGCATATATCTCATTTAATGCCATGATAGATATTGACAGGCGAGGCGAAGTATTGCCTTTATCCAGGCGAGTTTGTTATAAGTGCCATACAAGAATAAATTTGATACGTCATTACATATCTAAGGTTGGAAATTTACTGGATTTGGAAAAATAAATCATATGGCCATTTTCACGAAAAAGTGGACATGAGAAAAATATTGAAAAAAGGACGTTACTATTCAATAAAACAGGCTACCACCATATATTTGGTACCAAAAGAAAGCTATTTTAAAGCTCTTTAAAATGAACCTAATTTTGAAAAGACTGAATAAAAATGTTTATAAAATTTCTTTAAAAAACCTAATTTTTGGTCAAATTTCTTGATTTTTATAATGAAAAGTAGAAATTTTTATTTAATTTTTAAAACCCATTCTTGGTTGTTTATTTGAGTGTTATTGTTCCAAATGGCTTAAATAAGGATCAAATTTACACATGAGGTTATATTTTTTGTTAATCCTGATCAGGCTTTACGGCTCAGTGCACCCAAAAATCAGCGGACAAATTGTCCTTCCGTGACCGTCCTTCCGTGACCATGATCCCTTCGCATTTCGCATTGTTAAAACATAACCATAGGGAATATTTTGAAGTGGAATGTGGCAAACTATTGCAGAAACTCCAAGCAATACATTCAGTAACTTTGAAATAAAATTTCTTCATTAATTTTATGAAAATTTTCAAAAATGAGCTCAAGGTGAAAAACCATGTCCGTTTTGCTGTCCTTCCGTGACCGACCTCATTAATATGCATATTTTGCGACAGAGAAATTGTTTTGAAAAAATTCCTGTTGAATATGAATGCTTACAGGTATACTCAACTAAATATGGAATTAGTTTTGTTTTATCCAATTCAATTTTGACAATGTATGAGTTTAAAATACAGAAAAATTCTGCGATTGTCCTTCCGTTACCGTGAAAATGCCCATATTTAAAATGACCAAGCTTTGTAATCAAATTTATTTCTCACATTGAAGTCTAATTTTATTCTGACAGAAAGCAAGACAATCTTCTGAAAATGAATCTGATTTTTATTTACTAGTTTATTAAAAATAATGAAAACAATATCATCTCAATAGTTTCAATGGTATAATTCAATCTCAAAAAATTTGACTGTTGGGATACCCTATTCACTCGTCCAATTCAACTATGGATTTTCTGAATGTATATTACTGTAGTGATGGGTTATTCCATACCAGTGTGCCAAAAAAAATTTCAAAATACTTTTATAATGCTTCATCATAAAGTATGATGATCTGTCAAACTATAAAATGTTGGAGTATGTCATAATTCAACGTGTTTGTCAGTCGGAAAACAGTTGAATTGGACGAGTGGATACGGTATTTTAAGACATGGGAAACATAGTAGACATCAATCAAAATTAAGAAAACTAAATTCAATAAATATAATCCAATCCCTTCCCCCAAGTAAAAAATAAATTATATCAGCCTTTAATAAGCGATGATTAGTTAACAATGCCGACTCTAAGGTCTGCTTTAGAGTTTTTCTTCATATAGAACATTCTAACATGAAATTCCATTCCAAAACAAGCATGAATTGTAAGTGTTGCAAAACATTCAAACTAATATTTCTAATTTTTAATATGCCATCATCACTGTATCATTCCAACAACACTGCAGCTACTTTTTTAACAAACTGCTACTTTTTATTTTCAATAAATCATGTTTCAAAAACCTTAAGAGCTACTTATATATCCCCTTAAGCCATTCGTAAGCCATGTTTTGACGATTTGTAAGCGCTGTTTTGAATGCAATAAGACACAGTCATGTGATCACGGCAAACATTACCCAGACAAAAGAACGCGTATTTGGCAATAAAAATGTTCGCATTACTGCATATATCTCATTTAATGCCATGATAGATATTGACAGGCGAGGCGAAGTATTGCCTTTATCAAGGCGAGTTTGTTATAAGTGCCATACAAGAATACATTTGATACGTTATTATACATCTAAGGTTGAAAATTTACTGGATTTGGAAAAATAAATCATATGGCCATTTTCACGAAAAAGTGGACATGAGAAAAATATTGAAAAAAGGACGTTACTATTCAATAAAACAGGCTACCACCATATATTTGGTACCAAAAGAAAGCTATTTTAAAGCTCTTTAAAATGAACCTAATTTTGAAAAGACTGAATAAAAATGTTTATAAAATTTCTTTAAAAAACCTAATTTTTGGTCAAATTTCTTGATTTTTATAATGAAAAGTAGAAATTTTTATTTAATTTTTAAAACCCATTCTTGGTTGTTTATTTGAGTGTTATTGTTCCAAATGGCTTAAATAAGGATCAAATTTACACATGAGGTTATATTTTTTGTTAATCCTGATCAGGCTTTACGGCTCAGTGCACCCAAAAATCAGCGGACAAATTGTCCTTCCGTGACCGTCCTTCCGTGACCATGATCCCTTCGCATTTCGCATTGTTAAAACATAACCATAGGGAATATTTTGAAGTGGAATGTGGCAAACTATTGCAGAAACTCCAAGCAATACATTCAGTAACTTTGAAATAAAATTTCTTCATTAATTTTATGAAAATTTTCAAAAATGAGCTCAAGGTGAAAAACCATGTCCGTTTTGCTGTCCTTCCGTGACCGACCTCATTAATATGCATATTTTGCGACAGAGAAATTGTTTTGAAAAAATTCCTGTTGAATATGAATGCTTACAGGTATACTCAACTAAATATGGAATTAGTTTTGTTTTATCCAATTCAATTTTGACAATGTATGAGTTTAAAATACAGAAAAATTCTGCGATTGTCCTTCCGTTACCGTGAAAATGCCCATATTTAAAATGACCAAGCTTTGTAATCAAATTTATTTCTCACATTGAAGTCTAATTTTATTCTGACAGAAAGCAAGACAATCTTCTGAAAATGAATCTGATTTTTATTTACTAGTTTATTAAAAATAATGAAAACAATATCATCTCAATAGTTTCAATGGTATAATTCAATCTCAAAAAATTTGACTGTTGGGATACCCTATTCACTCGTCCAATTCAACTATGGATTTTCTGAATGTATATTACTGTAGTGATGGGTTATTCCATACCAGTGTGCCAAAAAAAATTTCAAAATACTTTTATAATGCTTCATCATAAAGTATGATGATCTGTCAAACTATAAAATGTTGGAGTATGTCATAATTCAACGTGTTTGTCAGTCGGAAAACAGTTGAATTGGACGAGTGGATACGGTATTTTAAGACATGGGAAACATAGTAGACATCAATCAAAATTAAGAAAACTAAATTCAATAAATATAATCCAATCCCTTCCCCCAAGTAAAAAATAAATTATATCATCATTTAATATGCGATGATTAGTTAACAATGCCGACTCAAAGACCTGCTTTAGAGGGGTTTTTTTCATATAGAATATTTTATACATGTCGTTGTTCAAAAAATATTCATCAATCAATTAGATTTCATGTACATCTATGTAATATTCAGCTATTTCATGATTTTTTTTTTTTTGAAATGAAACTTTGCTGGTGTCACAAGGATTGTGAATCTGTCAAAAAATCAATTTTGGCAAATTACGACCTTGACACATATTTTCACCTGTAGCGCAAAATGGAAGTTTGCTGCATTTACAGCTCCTCTGGAATGGACAGCCACATATTATATGTGCCAAAAGAACTCTAAAATTTGCCTTCACACATATGTTTCTACTGACTTATTTCTTAACTTGTCAATGCTGTCTGTAGTAGATAATACATGTCAAATGCCTTTATAGCCAACACTGCATGGGATAAATGGGATCTAATGAATATATTTGTGACTGTCCATCTCAAACGAGCCATAAATGCAGCAAACTTCATTTTGTGCCACAGGTGAAAATACATGTCAAGGTCGTAATATGCAAAAATTGGGGTTTTTTTTGACAGATTCACAAGCCTTGTGCTTACTACAAAACATAGATCTGTAAAGTTTCATTTCAAGAAAATGATCGAAAATCTGCAATATATCGGTATATTTTTAAGACAATCAACAGAAAATATCAAACTAATATTTCTCATTTGTAATATGCCATCATCACTGTATCATTCCAACAACAATGCAGTAACTTTTTAAAAAACTGCTACTTTTTATTTTCAATACATTATGTTTCAAAAACCTTAAGGGGGGAAAGCACATCACTCATTTTTGCATTTTTGCAAATTTATTTTGTACCATAACTTTTGAACAAAGTGCTTAAAGTTAATAAAAGTATACATTTCCAGAAAGGAATTTTCACAAGG
>JXSR01S003335.1:103136-113954 GCA_000969725.1 Ophiothrix spiculata
ACTTGCATTTTTTGTTTATTGTTATATCAAAACCCCATTGAAAGTATCCAATCGAGCCAAAAAAGATATCAGATTAACTTTAACAATTGCCAGAAATAACAATTTCAATTGTTTTCTATCCAAAATTTCATGTTCAAAGTTTCCCAAAACTGGAATGTAAGTTTGTTTCTTAATATCTGGCATGATGTGAACCTTGATTGTAAAGTTTATCTTGATACGCAATGTAATTTTCCCAAAAAAATACAATGCAGCTTCTGTCCCCGAGTCTCGCATTTTATCTATTCATTTTTATAATTAACAGATTAATAAAAGTTTAATACGAAATCACTTTAATGTTTTGTTTTATTTTAGAGCTGACACTGAAAGTACCACAACTAAAACCAGCAGAGCTGAGACTGCTAAAACTAAATTTCATCATTGCTTATAATTCTTTCTGCAAATCGATCATCTGTTTTGTTCAGACTTTACTATACTTTAACATACAAATAGAGATTTCAAAATCGCTCAACCGGATCTATCGCATTACCAAATTCTCCGAATTCAGTATATATGATGCGTCATGCAATTTGAGTAATTTGAAATTTTGAGAGATTTTAACCTTACCACCCCCACCCCCACCCACACCCACATCTATGAAACAATAAATCCAGTAAATTGCTGAGGAACAATAAATGGTTAAAATCAATATAAAAATCATACACACACTTGTTAATACAAAATCTATACTTTTAAACCATAAAATATCAACATAGAAAAATGTGCTTCGTTGATGAGATATTGTACGTTTAAGTCAGACTTTATTATACTTTTACATACAAATAGACATTTCAAAATCGCTCAACCGGAGCTATCATAATACCAAATGCTCCGAATTCATCATATGGTTTTACGCCACCAATTATATATCGCCCACGACTAGATTCAGTGTTTATTTCCAAAATCGAGGCCGTCTTTACCAGCTAATTCCTAAAATGAAGATGTGAAAAATCAGAAAATGTGATTTACTTGGTCATTTTTTATTTTAAATGTGTTGTTTAGGTATCTGTGTTATCAGAAATATATAAAAGAAGCAAAAATCCCAATATTTTTGAAGATTATTGTGTCTTTATTTTTCTCCCCAGGTCTGAATGGACAGACTGGCAGCACCGTGAATTTCACTGGAGGACGGGGTTAGACTCCAATTCCAGGCTGCTTACCGGAAAATCAAGCCGGACACCCTAGGTAAATTTGGCCATTTTTTAGTGGTTTTTGAAATGAATTTTGAGAAAAAAGACATTTCAGGAGATGGTACTCAAAGGAAATATGTGAAAATCATGGTCAAATTGAAGGAATTTACATGTAAAAACATAGGAAATGTCATTGGTGGTGTAAATCCATATATGATGCGTCATGTAATTTTAATAATTTGAAATTTCGAGAGATTTTAACCTTACCACACCAACCCCACCCACCCACACCCACATCTATGAAACAATAAATCAATATTTATAATTGCTGAATTAATATATTGTCATATATTTTCAGTATATTTTTATCAATATATCTATGCAAGTACCATAAATGTAGCACCTTCCTATGGCCGAATACTGATTTCTTATTATTATTTTAAATAATTTGACCTTTGACCTGTGAACTTTGACCTTTGGGGGTCAAGGGTACTAAAAATGTGTTCGGTATATTTTTATCAATCAATCTATGCAAGAACCATCATTCCAGCACCTTCCTATGGTCAGTTACTTATTTTTGATCATTTTTTTAGTAATTTGACCTTTCTTGACCCTAATGACCCCCTGGATGACCTCCGATCAAAAATTCCTGAACACCCTGAAGGAAGCCCCGCCCAAGGAGGCCTCAACCCAAGTTTCGTCGAAATCGGTCGAAATCTGTAGACGAAGAAGCGTTTTAAAGAATTTTGGAAAGCGCCCTCGTTTGACCCCCGATGACCTTGAGTCGCAAAATCGTGAACACCCCCGTAGCCCCTCTACCCAAGGATCATCCTGTGCGAGTTTCACGAAAATCCGTCGAAGCATATACGAGAAGAAGCATAATTACGAAAGTTGAACGATAGACCGATAGATAGACCGATAGATAGATAGACATGATCATGGTTCTTTCAACAACTCGCTGTATCTCTTTATACAGGCGCGTACCGTTGTTGATTCGTGATGAATCCACAGTTGATATTCAAATTAGCGCGTCTCGCACGGCACGGCGTTTACTGAAGTGCGTTTACGCAGTACACAAAAATCGTCACACTGATCATCGCGCGTCGGGTACTTATAGTACGTGCAAAAGCTCGGTGCTTGCGAAAAATGATAAAAGTCAAAGCAGCAAACATTTACAAATTAGCACTTTGCTTCAGATATGCTAAATGTTTTTATGAAGATAAGTTAGGCCTGTCTCTTAAATTGAAAACATTCAGAATTTAATCCATACGTTTCCAGGAAGATTTTCTTTGTTGAAAGGTATTCAAACACGCCACAGAGTTATTCATCGCGAATCAACAACTCTGCATCCGATGCGTCTGCGTATTTTTATCACGCTCGGGTGGCTAAAGCCACCCTCGCGCGATAAAAATACGCAGACGCATGGATGCATCGTTGTTGATTCGCGATGAACAACTCTGTGGCGTGTTTGAATACCTAAATGAACCCAGGCACTACGTGCATGGGTTAATCTATGAACCCAGGCACTACGTGCATGGGTTAAAATGGCTTTCATGGGCCACATGTATACAAATACACCAGAAGTACAAATCTCATTAAAATGTAGCTTATCAATAATTCATAACCTCATTATCACTGTGCAACCAGTTAAATTGTTTTTCAGACAAATGCACAGAAATGTATTTAATCTCTACTTTAATTTTATGTGCAGTTTGAAGTGGTAAATATGCATTAAAATTACACCATTTCAAATGCACTGAGTGCAATTCTGCTTTGATTCTCTATTTAGATTCTGTCAAAAAATGATGAAAGTCAGATAAACGCCACTCCAGATGAAAAAATAGATGTCTAATGTAAAACGGATGAATATATGCCTTTATAATATGTAAGTTACTGGATGAAAACTATACACTCCTGGTCAAAAGTGTTTGCGCATGCTTAAATATGGGTAAACACCTAATTATTATATCAAACGACCAAGACTTTTAAAATATTCAGAAGCCATTTGTATCCAATAAAAATATTCTATGTTTTGTCGGATATTTGACTCTTCCATCATCATAAAAATGGCCGATTTCCTGGACTACAATGTGTATATATAAATACACCACACGAAATGTTTGATATGTACCTATTTAGTTTATTATTCAATGCTTGTTACCACCGTTTAACCATAAAGAATATTTTCAGGTTATGTATTTAAACTCCGTTTTGAATGTGCAGAAGAAAGTATTCAGTACGTTTAGCATGCCATATTTTCAAATGCGGTAAATGCAATTCCTGTTGAGTTCTTCAGATCTATATAATATGCAAAATATAAAATCCGAAAAAAATGATGCAAATGATGAACGGTTCTCGACATATGGCTGGTTAAAGGTTTTGTGCGCAAACACTTTTGACAGGGAGTGTATGGTACTTCAATGACTTACATTGTCAGCACTTGGAATAATTACGTCTCCATCAATATGAATATTTCACACTCAATTTTCTTCACCACCCACTTACATGTAATATATTGTCTCAAACATCTCCATAAACCACCAAACCTTCCTTCACCTTCAGTAACAAGTAAAGGATAAACCCAACACAAGGACTGTTATTAAAGGCAGAACTGATTTTTCCAAACTGTCGACTCCGGTTCCAATTCTTTAAGTGTATATTACAGAGGACAATACATTGCCAATATGAACGCGATATTGATTATTTAGATCTAGACAAAAATATGTAATGTAAATTATAGTATTTTTATGTTGCCTGTTGGTTCTGGTAAGTCTGGTTGGTACTAACAGATGCATTTAACTTAATTTCTTTTTTGCACTTTTCCTGAGGTTCGTTGAATCGGTTTGTGAGATTGGCAGATAAAGATTTGTTTGTAATTCCGATCCAGATCCGATAAGCTTAAAATCGGTCCGATTCTAATCCATCTGATCAGATCGGTCACGGTCAGACACTAATTTTGATATCCTACATGTATATCGAACGTCTTGAAACCTGTAAAGGTCTCATATTTTTTGTAACTCGGGTGGTTACCCAGTTTCCCCTAGACCCTCACAATGAGATGGTAAAAAACTATCTTCACTCTTCACACACACACACACACAAATCAAGCTTACAGACAAACATGAGGGAAATTCAACAATTTCAACCATCTCATTCTGGCACAGTCAAACCTATTAATGACAGCCCGATAGGTAAGGATGTGACGTAAGAGTGCAATATGATCTTCATGTTTTGCAGTGTTTAGTGTTAAATTCCCATCGTTTGACTTGACAAGTTTGCATGATTTTACTGGTCAAAATAATGTTCAGCAAACAGTACAGTATTCCTTTTCCATTCATAAACACTTGTGAGGGGGCCTGATGTAAAAAAAAATAAGCGCAAAAAAAAAATCACCCCACCCCCTTCTGGACCTCGAAATTTTTCAGGGCCCCATTTTTTCCCCAAGAAAAATAAGCGTCAACCCCACAGAAAATCGTACAGACTCAATTTTTAGGGTAGAATTAGGGTGATTTTTTTATTCAGGGTCAGTCCTTTTTAGACCTCAAAATTTTCAAGGACCCCCATTTATATCAGCCCCCCTTAAATGTGTTTGAAATGGTCCCTAAATATTTGATTGATCAAAGTTTTATTTTGTATCAGACTGCACCAAGATTCTTGCTCCCCTATTTTGATGATGCTTTTTAAGTGGACTACTTTTGTTTTTTCTAATTTTAAAGGTTTGTTAACTTTAACTGTACACTGTATACAGTCTTAACACTTAAAAGTGCATGAGGTCCTTTTGAGTATTGTTATATACAAGGACCTGGACCCAGGAGTTTGCTTTAAAGGAGCCTTGTCGGATTGGGAAAATTTGAAAAATCGGACTATGTACCTTTAAAAACAATGTTCCCAAAATAGTTTCGTCTTTACAAAAATGATTTGAAAACCAATCAAAACAAATTCATCTATTAAAGCAATACTATAAGATTTTGATCAGAAATAGTTTTGAGTAAAAACAGCCTAAAATGAAGGAATGTGCCGTGCCTATTTGAAAGCGTTTTCAAGTGTATTTTGTCAAAAATTTGTTTTGCCACAGAAAAATGGATAAAAACATATGCGTGCTTTCCTATACTAATACACGTGGAATTAAACTCGGGATCCCAAAATTAATTCAACAAATGGCCATTACTGAAAAAGTAAGCATATTTAAGCCAAATCATTTGGAGGGTATTAATATCTATCTAAAACAAACCCAATTAGCTAAAAAATCAAAAGTCATGAATGACAGGGGGCGCTTCATTTTTAATACTTTATAGTTTCATTTTCAAAGAAATATCCCACACCAAATATTGGAAAAGGAATTTTTTGATGAAATTTGGTCCATAAAAACAGAAAATCATTACAAATGCATTCCTGAAATATATTTTTTTTTTTAAAGATACTTAGTTTTGATTTTAGGGACAATACAATTACCTTCATTTTACCAATTTATTCTTTTTATCATGTCTTACTGTATAGAAATGAAATCTTATCAGATGTATCATTCATACATATACACCTAGACAATGCGACTACATCTGTGTTAATAGCATCTCTAGTAGATGTCAATCATAAACACACTGATTGAAAAATGGATCAGAGTAAGCAGTTCACTATTTCTTAGGCAAAGTGTTCTAGTAATCTAGTTCTCAATTTCAACTGGATAACTCAAGGGACCTGGGTTTTGAACTCAGTTTGTAATGATCACAACAAATCAGGCCATAGGTGTTCCTGCTAGCAGTAGCAGGCCCGCAGCCAGGATATTTTCAAGGGGTTGGATTTTCAAAAAGTGGACCTTTTGGAGGAAAAGCTTTCGTTTTGGAAGACCCTAAACTAATTTTAGTGGTTTTCACAAAGTGACAATCAAAAAAAAAAAAAGGTTTTCAGTAGTTTTCCAAGTACTTTGTGTGGTATTTTATAAAGGAAATGACCTACATTTATGATGTGTTTTGGTAGACATTTATTGTCATTTTATGGGGGGACACCCACACCCTCCCTAGCTACGGGCTTGAGCAGTAGAACTCTGTATTCTATAAACCTTGAAGTATGCAGTATGATCCATGACAACATGGGGAAATAAATAAGTCTGAATTTTTCGAATCATAACAATGTACCCAATCTAATTCATTATGTTCGAGGTTTGTCCATGTTGTAGCAACAAAATTAGTCAAAAATACATGTAATACCAAAATCATGAAAGATTCATGCATAATATATTAATATGCAGTGATATGGTCTTAATCAATCTACCTAATCATGAAAGTAGGAGTTAGCTTCCACTTTCATGACCTAATCAATCATTTCTAGTCTCTTATACAACACAAAAAGACCAGCTGACAATGTTGTAGAAATCAAGGGATATGCTATGGATCTCGTAACAGACTTTGATTGCTTTCTACATACTTCAAGATTTATAGATCAGAGAATATGTATGATATACTGAGTTAGATAATATTTTTGCTGGCGAATTTGACAACATAACATTTTTTTCTAAGAGTTTATCCGGGAGTTTATCATTTGATGATTTCACTGGTTAGCAAGCACAGATTAAATTAGTTGATTCAGATACAGAGCTAAAATGTGTTCATTTGATAATTTTATAACACAAAATCTGCTGAAAATTCTTATTAATTTCTTTATTTTTTGCTGCCTGTTTTCACCAGTTTCTTGAAAAGTGTTCTGTCGCAAAGTCCCCCTCTGTTTGGGGTGAGTCATCACATATTTCCAACTCAAATGTTCATATTTCATAACAGCACCTTATCTCTATCTCAAGATGGCATCAATTTATGCAAATCAAGTCATATACACTTAAATTTCTTCTTTACATAATTTCCCATCTGTCGGTACACAATCCTGAAAGGCAGTAAAACTCTGGGGGCGGTACTGCAGTAAACACTTTGGGCAAGCATGCACAAATATATGAGTAGCCTACACTAAAAGGGGTCACTCTTATAGTATGGAATAGAATGCCATTATGCCAAGTAAAAAATTTGAAGGCTGGTGGTACATGTTGATGTCTAATGTTTTCAAAAAGGACTTTTTCTCACTTGATTACTACAATACCTGCATGAACAATTTTGAAGATTCAAAGGAAAAATTTAAACCGTACCTCATCGGTAAATAAATTGTGCAGCGTCATCTGCTAGGTTGAGAATGCCTGTTGGCAGGCAGAACGTGACCCTTGTTGCCTAAAATTAATTCCAGAATATGTAGAAAATAATATTTTTCTCAATATTTTACAGTTTATCATGCTAATTGGACTGTTATTAAATCATTCATGATATAATGATTTTGTTTGTATCATTTTTGAAGAAATTTTATATGACTTTTTGAGAACACAGGGTTTCTTGTCACGTCACTTGCACTATTTTCCCCATGGGCATGGGCAAACTCAAAATGATGTGTGACTTTGATGCGCCTTATCTTGAAAACTTTGCCTTGACCATGTTGTAGAAGAGATATGTCCATTATCTTTCAATCGAGACCAAGCACAAGGTAACCAGTCGCTTTTAAGTCGAGAAAATGGCGTTTATTGACAGGTCACTTTGCATGTAAAGTCAATGGGGACGTATTCACCGATGTGGATCCAAACAACAAAATAGGAAAAAAATTTGCAACAATGCAAAATTCCACATTTATAAACAAAGTTTAACTTCAGACCTGGGGTCGATTTCACTAACATTAAAATGCATTCTTTTAACTACGACCACCTCTTGACACCACGCAACGTTAGCAAAATGTTCAAATATTTTAATGCATAATTCATATACCTTACGATGCAGTGAACACTTACGAAGGGTTTTCATGTCTTTGTGAAATCTAGTTGTAGTTATGAGCTGAACCCTTTGTTAGCTACGATGCATCGTAATGTTAGTGAAATCGACCCCTGGTCTGATGTTTTGTGATATGATGGATTTACAAATTAGGGTCTAACAATAACAAATTATGAAAAAAAGAAAAAGCATCCGTTATTAACTGGAATTAATGTAATAACAAATTTAGACTTGTTGACCAATGTATTTAGTAGCTCAAAAAAAGTATAGATTTGACCCTTACAGTAGATAGAAAATTCTACAATTAAATTCAAAAAGATAAAAATGACGATTACCTTGATGTCATGAAACAGACAATATGATGTCCAATTTAACACTTTGGACTTAAAAGTGAAATTGTGAATGGCAACTAAGGACAAACCTATTTTTTGAAGACTTTAATGAAGAACTTGATTTTTATAGGTGATTTTTAAATAAGATTTTTGTCTTGCACAATAATTACAGTCCTTTTGTTATTTGCTATACTTTTTGAAATGCAAAATCTGGACCTTGTCACTCTTTTGTATCGTAGTATTTTGAGCAGTTAGATTTTGCTACAAACACAGAAAAACGTTAACAGATTACCATGTCATTTTAGATCACTGTTATGTAACAAACACTCATTTTTGAACTGGCACTTGTTTTGGTGCTCAATTAATTACCACTTGTTTCAGTACTTGTTTTGGAAAACGAGTACTAAAACAAGTGTGTAAAACACTTGTTTTAGTACTCGTTTTCTAAAACAAGTACTAAAACAAGAGGTAATTAAATGAGTGCCAAAACAAGTGCCAGTTCCAAAATGAGTGCTTTTTACTTTACAGTGATGAAATGACACATCGCAAACAGTTATGATAAATTCAAAAAATATCAATTAAAATATTAATTTTTCGCGTACCAAACAAGGTATAAACTATGTTACAGCATAAATGCTTAGCTAAAGTTTATAAAAATTTGTTTGGATGGTACGGAAAAAAATGTTGTAAATTAAATTTTATGTTGACATTTTATAGATATTAATGTTCATTTATTGCGACATGTCGCTATCAAACAACTTTATCATCTTGTTAAAGTTTTTGCCAAGAAAACCCAACTTGGTTCTTGGTACCTAGTAAGCTAAAGGAAGCTTATCTTCAACTGGGCTCCAAGATGTTTTTGCATGCAGGAGTAAGACCGGAGTACCCGGAGGTAAACCTGCGGAAGCGAGTATGGACCGAAAATCAGATTTCCATAAAGTAACGGGCCGGGGTATCAAACCCGGGACCTCAATGGTGCAAAGCAAGGGAATTACCGCGGGGTCTTGATATTTGAACGATTTAGTTCTATTTTTAACACCTTTTTAGCATTTTGGTAAAAAAAAAAAAGTGAGGAGGGCGGGGACGAAAAACAACTTCGTATTTTTTATGAGGCCTTACAAAGGTTATTACTCAATCTTTATTCTTACACATCTGAAACTTACCTTTCCTTTTCTTTTTCTCAGATTTTTCTTCCGTTTCATTATCGCTAACATTAACCATGCGGAATTTCTCTGATGACCATAGCAGTGATTTAATAGATCTATCTTCTGCTAGAGTACATTGTGTTACTACTGCACCGTGTATGTCCATGACAATGATCTGACCATCGGAAGTACCTAGTAAAACCTAGAATGGATCAAATAAAAGAAAAGGGGATTAAAAATAGAAAAAGCAAAAAAGTATACTTAATGTCCAATCAAAAACTTGACCGATGACCCGACCTTAACTTATTAACCGTAACCCAAACCTAACTCAATAACCATGACCCGACCCTAACCCTGACCCTAAACGTACCAAACCCTAACCCTAAAATTTTGGATGGAACCTACAGTATACTTGGTCCAAAATAGCAACGAGAAAGTTCAGGAATTTGGTACTACACAATAAAAAAAAATTATCAGACGCGAAAGCCGGCATGTACAGTACCAAAGACGTTGTCTCGGTTTGTTTTTTTACATAAATTACATAGATTTATTTAGCAGTCATATGAAACAAATAATGAATTTTTCTTATTCGTGTCAATGGAACAAATATTTCATTCGGAGAAAGATCAGACGCCCCATTCAACTCGGCTTCGCCTCGTCTGAATGGAGTATTTGATCTTTCACTTCATGAAATATTATTACCATTGCACTCATAAACATTCATTATTTGTACACCATTCTACACATAAAATTTTGCTATGAAAGTTCCAAATATTGGAATTTAAATTTTAACAAGGGTTTCTACTTTACAGCAGGAAAACGATGATACCAATATAGGTTTCAGAACTATAGCATACAGATTTTTTTCCAAAATGCTATCTGTGAAGTTGCAATCATTACCCCTCCTACCCTTGAACTTCTTTCTTTCCTGACCTCACTAGTAGGTTAACATTTTCTCCTTGGTAAAAGGAATGTTAATATCATCAGGAACCAAGGCTTATCCCCGATTCAACATGGATGACCAATAGTGCTGACCAGTGACGGATCCAACAAGAACTTACTTGTTTATCATCAGGAGCCCAGGCCCCACATAGTAACTGAGCTTCTAGATCCAACATGGATGACCAATAGCGCTGACCGGTAACGGATCCAACCAGAACTTACTTGTTTATCATCAGGAGCCCAGGCCCCACATAGTAATTAACTGAGCTTCTAGATTCAACATGGATGACCAATAGCGTTGACCGGTGACGGATCCAACCAGAACTTACCTGTTTATCATCAGGAGCCCAGGCCCCACATAGTAACTGAGCTTCTAGATTCAACATGGATGACCAATAACGCTGACCGGTGACGGATCCAACCAGGACTTACCTGTTTATCA
>JXSR01S003335.1:184005-199798 GCA_000969725.1 Ophiothrix spiculata
TGTCCTATCAATAAATGCACCATTATCACAGGGCCCGCGGAACGCTTTTTAAAGTGAGGGGGCTCACGGAACGCTTTTTAAAGTGAGGGGGCTCAGGTTTTTACTCTCTACTAGAGCGTGGCGCAAATCAGCGTGGAATGAGTTAATTAATCCCATTAAATCAATCCCATTAAATGCTCGTGAGAATAATGAATATACGGGTACTGCATGGATCTTTACACATTGTTTTTCTGTCGCTGAAATAATATCGAATGTCGACTAAGTTTTTATCAAAATTAATTATTATGACGAAAAAGATTTCACATCGTACTCCGTTAAGCATACATAGCCACATATTTTACATTATTTAAGGTGGCTTAGCACACATAGAATTCCTCTATTTAATTTTCTTATTTTTTGATATATGGTGTTTTTATGTGTGCTCATCACATTTCTTAAATAAAAAAGGGGGTCACCGACTTGGTTTCTGAGAAAAATCCATTATGAAAAGGGTATGTTTTACCACTTTTTACCATTGACGTCTATGGTAAATTCGAAAAAACCAAGACAAAAACACTTATAATTAAAAAACGGCTCTATTTTTTTCTCTCTTTTTCACATATGTTTTGGTCCTTATATAGTTCTTTAAAAAAACGTAATAAAAAAATATGGTCACCGACTTACTTTTTGAGATACAAAGCAAAATAAGGCAAAAAATTGACATTCTTTTAGCAGTGACTAGTCCCTTAAGCACTGTGCGCTTTGGGACCTGCGCCGTCAGGAGCAACACGCATGGTCTTATGCGTGAATATAAAAATGACGCACGTGCAAGGTCGCGTTTTATTAAAGCGCAAGATACAGTACGCCAAAAAGTACGCTAAAAGCCCGGGATAAATACTTTGAAACGTACTCTGGCAACTGAATGGTAATTTGACTGAGAATGCGGCTAAACAAGGTGATTGAGCCAGCCAAGCGCCGTTCCTTGCTAACGCACGATTTGGCGGTAAATTATAAGATGCGTATTGCGTTGTAGTCAAATAATAGTAGCGTGAGACAGAGCGCAGAGCTTGGTCAATACGCACTCGCGCTGCGTCGGTCCAGGCATAGCGCCCGTGTGGCGCAAATCCCTAACTTAGCCGGATTTTTAGGGTGCAAATAGACCAGTTGCCTATCTGGACTTTCATTAATCTATGCTTTGAAACTGTGTCCAACACCGCTGATATCAGCTCACTCGTGTCCGACACCGCATCTGTGCTAAGCCACCTTAATATTCATATCTGTTGAAAAGAAATAAAAATCCAATATTCATATCTGTTGTCAAAAAAGTAAAAAGTCCATGTTTTTTTATTCCAAACATGCAGCGTTCTCTAGCTTATATCTCGTGTCAAAATAAATATACCAGTGTTTCCAAATGTAGTAAGCCCAAAACCAATAAAAAGTGCTAACTAACGGTTTTCTGTTATCAATTGATAGCGTGGCTGTTTAAGGTAGGTTTTTTACTATTTGTTTATTGCTAATCGTATTACGAGCATGTATGGCTTACAAAAACGTGAAAACATTTCGCCTATTTTCTCAGTGTCTTTAACATGTTTGTGGTATCTGTTTTTGTTTTACACATTTTCCCTATTTTAAGAATGTCTTGCAATAAACGAGTATCCACACGCAGTGTAGTGTCCAAAACACCAACATCCCTATTATTTTGTTTCTTTTCAGACACCTGCTCAATTTGTAGACATCCCATGTAATGATTGTGAGCAGTTTACTTATATACTACATAGCAGTGCGTCGTTGGACACTTCTCTTTGTAATAACAACATTGTAGACACATTAAGTTGCACACTAGATAATTCTCTTCTACAGCAATCTGGAGCTGTGTATTTCGTCACGTATAAGTATAATGGAGAAACTCCCGGAGGAGGAACGTCATTCAACTTGCTTAATAATAAATTATCACCGCCTTTTATCCGCGAATGGTTTCCAAATCCTGTTTGTGAAGCAGGTAGGTACTTTCGAACAATCTGGCCAGATCAGACCAAAATCTTTTATTGAGCTATCTACACAAACCACAGATCAAGATATATTCGCATCTCCAAGATCCCTATCTAAGATCCGGATATCCTTATATGGATAATTTAGACGCAAGTGGTTTGTGGAGATGTGAATTGATCTTGATCCTCTTTCATTGCAGATAGCCCCATGGTGAGTTTAAAATGTAGCTAAATGCACACCATTTATATATTATGTTACCTATCATGTATGTAGGTAACTTAACGTCAGTATAATATATTACGTGCTATAAGGTTAACACAGTTAAAAATCGAATGAGGTTGAATTTTATCAGAAATGTTACCTTTGACGTGTATGGTATAGAATCATGTTAATCATGCAAAACATTCAAACGGGTCTATATAGTTCTGGCAATGTTTTAAAAAAGTATGCCAAAAATCAAAAAATTGAGAAATGCGTTCCTATACATGTGTTTCTAGATTCTCAAAAGCATAAGAGGTCCAACTTTTATTTTTTACATTTAGCTAGGTTATTTACAAATATACTAGGCCAAGAACAAGAGATTTTTGACCGTTGGTCCAAAATCATACATTTTGGTCCAACGTCTACATGCAAATCCACATAGGATTTTTAGAGTATGGTTAAAGGGCCTGATATTTCGAATTTAGCAAAGTCTTAATATGATTAAGACTTTACGCCTATGATTAAAACTTTGCTAAAGTCGAAATATCAGGCCCCTTAACCATACTCTATTTGCTACACGAGCTTTTTTTGTGGATGAGCAGTTTCTAACAGCATTTACTTTTATTTAAAGGATTTTCGGTTGAAACAAGTTTCAATTGATGATAAGCACATTTATTCTTAGATTTTTGTAGAATTGAACAGGCCAACATAATAGTTTTAAATCGTTTATGAGTACAATCAAAACACAAAGCTCGATTTAACATATTTTAAACATCATTGAGAATTTAAAGTCACAATTCTGATACTTTTCAAAGTAATTAAAGCGTAACATCACATTTTTGCATTAAATTTTAAAAGATTCAACCCGTCCTGTATTTAGCAACGTGCCTGCAACACAGGAAGCTCAAACCGATCTTAACGAACCTGATGCAGCTGTATCATGGACAGCTCCAACCGCCACCGACGATTCCTGTGCCAACATCACTCCTGTACTGACATCTAATACAAATCCTGGAGATCGGTTTGGTATTGGAGATACTACAGTCATGTATACAGCCACTGATCCAGCTGGGAATACCCGAATGACTTCGTTTGTTGTCAGAGTTGAAGGTAAGTAATATTATGATTTTGATTTTCATCCCATTGCGATTTATCTATAGAGGATGGTGGAGAGTCACTTGCACATCCTACTGTTGCCATCACAAGTTAAATCCTTTTTACAGCTATGCCCTTACAATAACACGAATACGTTTACAATAATGGGTAGGTGAAAGAAAGTCTGAAACCAAACAAGTCAGAAAACATAACCATATAATCTGATTCAAACTACAGATAGACAAGCTCCAGACTTTGATACTTCTACACTTCCACCTAATCCTCTAAGTCGACCTACAGACACCAATGAGAATTATGCGACTGTGTCATGGAATACGCCGACAGCAACTGATAATTCAGGAGGTACAGTGACTGTGACGTCAAGCCCTGTATCAGGAGGTCAATTTACAGTCGGAAGTCATCCAGTAACCATCACAGCAACAGATCCATATAGCAACATGAAAACATACACATTCATGGTTGTAGTTACAGGTAGAAATGAATATTGATTTATCATTTGTAATTCGAGGCCTGATGTTTCGACTTTAGTGAACTCTTAAGATTATTTGGTATATTATCTCTAATGTAGGTAATTTGTTTTATGTTGTTTTGGTTTGATTTTCTTTTCAGCCAAGCACGCTCTCTAGTACTTTAAAATTATTTTAATTTACGGTCATAAATTTATCCATGAATACCAAAAACATTATTCCCAGAATCTGAAATGACAAAATCATTGTTTTACAGTAGAATAAGTCAAGATTAGTTTACCATATTCTCTTTTATAAAAGAAATGATTCATGAAAAATAACAGAGAGGAGAATTGTATCCCTTGGTATTAAGAGCGTTAAAATAAAAGGACCCAGTTTTGATTCAATATTAAGTGAATTTAAAGTTACAAAGATGGATATCTTTCTCGTCAATGTCTTCAGAGGCATCAACTAATTCAAAATACTGGTAGAAATCTAAACTCTTTTACAAACTAACCCTATTTGTCTTCTTTTCTTACTATTTTTATAAGTCTGAGAATTCGATTGTTAGTTATTGCAATTCCTGGTTTTCCAGATAAACACAAAATATCACGGTTTAGTTCGGTATCAGCTTTGAAAAAAAGGTAAATGTTGCAAACAAATATGAAGATAATTATATTTTTCATATTCATCCAGGCATAATAAATATCAGAAATAAGTTAGTCAAATACGGTAACTTACTTTTGCAAATTAACGACGTTGCGACCAATACCAATGGTCTTCAACTTGAACAGACATCTGATTCCTAAGGGTAATCACTTGACAGACGGTTAGTGATCGTATGGTCCCACACGTGGAATAAACAAGTTGATGATCTACAATTGATATACAAATAATATCTACATTTACTAAACAAGTGACAAGACAAAACATATGTATGATTCAAATTGCAGATAGTCAGGCTCCAGTTTTTGATACTTCTACACTTCCACCTAATCCTTTAAGTCGATCTACAGACACCGATGAGAACTTCGCGACTGTGTCATGGAATACACCGACAGCAACCGATGCTTCTGGAGGCACAGTGACTGTGACATCAAACCCAGTATCAGGAGGTCAATTTCCAATCGGAAGCAATCCAGTAACCATCACAGCAACAGATTCATCCGGCAACATGAATACTTATACATTTATGGTTGTAGTGACAGGTAGATGGTGATTATTTGATTTGATTTGAGATTGGTCATTATAAATATCATTTTTCCCTATTTGACCATTCTATCCTGGTGACTTCACTTGTACCAACTGGAATTCTTACAAGCATAAATTCAACGTATCTACTTAAAGCCAACCATATATTTCCTCGAAAATCGAGTTTTTGTTAAATGTCTCCCATGCACTGTTTCGTTTTTTTATCAGTTATTAGTAGATTAAATTTCAACATTTTTAAAAGACAAATATGAACGCTTTGTCGAAGAATGTGCCTTTTGCGGCCATTCGAATAAGTGGTTTCGAACATAATGAACCAAGATGGAACAATTTATGATAAATCAATTTTAGCAGCAGCCATCTTGAAAATTATCATTTTCCAGTTCAATGAACGATTTTCTTAGATAATTGATATGTTGTTACTGATATATATATTAAGCAATACCCAAAATGAGCTGAATTTTTGTTCTGTCAGGTTTCAATGGCATATTCTGACACTCACGATACATTCTCACTGCATGCTGTTTGTAATATGAAAAAACAACCATTTCAAAGTTTCAGAAAAATTCAATATTGCTCATATGTTTTCTATAGATTTGTAGTATGACAAATATTTGACATTTGTTACACTTTTTTAACACCTAACACGTGTTCAAACATTTGAATTTGATCACGTCAGACGTCAGAGTCAGAGTTAAATTCTGAACTTATGCATTCAACATATCAACTTGAACACCTGGGATGCCAGAAGACCTGCGTAAAAACGAGCGTCAGGAATCTTTTTATGTGTTCAGTTTTTAACATTGATATTCAAACTTGACATTTTTAAACTAATTTCAAAAGAGCACATGCGTTTTTTCTAAATTCGTGTTCACAAATGTCAAGTATTCCTTTATTCTTTGACAAGTTGAACACGTGTCTGGTGTTTAAAAAGTGTAACAGTTTTGAACACGTGTTACGTGTTATCTGCCTGCAGTGTTGGATTTTAGGTCATATATGGATTGTTTTTAGATTCTTACGCAATATAAAAACTCCCTTAAACTAACAATATAGCAATACGATATTATTCAAAATGCAGATAGACAAGCACCAGTCTTTGATACTTCTACGCTTCCAACTAATCCTCTAAGTAGGCCAACAGACACCGATGAGAATTTTGCGAATGTGTCATGGAATACACCGACAGCCACGGATAATTCAGGAGGTGCAGTGACTGTGACATCAAGCCCGGCATCAGGAAGTCAATTTGCAATCGGAAGCAATCCTGTAACCATCACAGCAACAGACCCATATAGCAACATGATAACATACACATTTATGGTTGTTGTGACAGGTAAGAGATAATTATTTAAATTCAAAAAAGTATACAACGCCGCCAAGAAACTTCGTCAGTGAATCATTGCAAAGATCTAATTATTAATGGTACCATTGAATGTTATTGAAGCAGATTGAAATATAAACCAAATTATGTCAAACAACTATGCTGCTTGACATAAATGCGTCTTCTGTATGGAACTCGCTTCCAAGCATCATTCGTAGTATTTCAACACTTCCTGTTTTCAAACGCCATCTCAAAACCCACCTGTTCTGTCTTGCTTTCCTGGAAGTTAGTGTTGTGTTCTCGTTTTGTTTGGCGCTCTGAGTTCTTCGGAAGATTTTGCGCCCTAAAGCACCCTTTATAATTATTTGTTATTATTGTATATACTGTATATACATGTTATGGTCACCCAAGCGAGCTCCACTAAAGAGTATGCCCAACAAAGACAAGCATATTAATTAATATCATAGTTGACACTCAGCTCATTAACATTAGTGTGATAAGTGATGTGATTTCTGAAGATTCCCGATCAATGACCATGTTTTATTTTAGAAATCTGACAGTGACATTTGTTTAAAAAGAAGGGTTCCAATCAATACCATGCTAAATAAACTTTCTAAAATCTGCATCCGATGCGTCGGCGTATTTCTATTTCACGCTCGGGTGGATAAAAATACGCTGATGCATGGATGCATCGTTGTTGATTTGCTATGAACAACTCTGTAGCGTGTTTGAATACCTAAATTTATCTATTCGAAACGTCGGTTTCTATATATGTTTTTAAAGCTTATACACACTTGCTTTTCCCCTTTGGATGTTGATAATGTTCGGTTTAGTTAGATTGTGCATTAATTGGTATTCATGACTGAATTGCAATTGCTATCATGTTAGGATGTTTTGATATGTCAATAAGAAAAACAGGCTTTTATATTTTCTAACGGACAATCCTGTATGAAAATTAAGAAGTAACAAATAGATAATATCATGATTTGATATGTTACCATATTCAAACTACAGATAGACAGGATCCAGTCTTTGATACTTCTACACTTCCACCTAATCCTCTAAGTCGACCTACAGACACCGATGAGAATTATGCGACTGTGTCATGGAATACGCCGACAGCAACTGATAATTCAGGAGGCACAGTGACTGTGACATCAAGCCCTGTATCAGGAGGTCAATTTCCAATCGGAAGTCATCCAGTAACCATCACAGCAACAGACCCATATAGCAACATGATAACATACACATTTATGATTGTTGTGACAGGTAAGAGGTTATTATTTGAATTCAAAAAAGCATACAACGCCGCCAAGAAACTTCGTCAGTGAATCATTGCAAAGATCTAAATATTAATGGTACCATTGAATGTTATTGAAGCCGCGAATATAAACCAAATTATGTCAAACAACTATGCTGCGTCTTCTGTATGGAACTCGCTTCCAAGCATCATTCGTAGTATTTCAACACTTCCTGTTTTCAAACGCCATCTCAAAACCCACCTGTTCTGTCTTGCTTTCCTGGAAGTTAGTGTTGTGTTCTCGTTTTGTTTGGCGCTCTGAGTTCTTCGGAAGATTTTGCGCCCTAAAGCACCCTTAATTATTATTTATTATTATTATTGTATATACTGTATATACATGTTATGGTCACCCAAACGAGCTCCACTAAAGAGTATACCCAACAGACTCGTACAGTAAATAAGACAAGCATATTAATTAATATCATAGTTGACACTCAGCTCATTAACATTAGTGTGATAAGTGATGTGATTTCTGAAGATTCCCGATCAATGACCATGTTTTATTTTAGAAATCTGACAGTGACATTTGTTTAAAAAGAAGGGTTCCAATCAATACCATGCTAAATAAACTTTCTAAAATCTGCATCCGATGCGTCGGCGTATTTCTATTTCACGCTCGGGTGGATAAAAATACGCTGATGCATGGATGCATCGTTGTTGATTTGCTATGAACAACTCTGTAGCGTGTTTGAATACCTAAATTTATCTATTCGAAACGTCGGTTTCTATATATGTTTTTAAAGCTTATACACACTTGCTTTTCCCCTTTGGATGTTGATAATGTTCGGTTTAGTTAGATTGTGCATTAATTGGTATTCATGACTAAATTGCAATTGCTATCATGTTAAGATGTTTTGATGTCAATATGTAAAAATAGACTTTTATATTTTCTGACGGGAAATCCCAGTTGGCAATCCTGTAAGAACATTAAGAAATAATAAATAGATAATATCATGTTTGATATGTTACCGTATTCAAACTACAGATAGACAGGATCCAGTCTTTGATACTTCTACACTTCCACCTAATCCTCTAAGTCGACCTACAGACACCAATGAGAATTATGCGACTGTGTCATGGAATACGCCGACAGCAACTGATAATTCAGGAGGTATAGTGACTGTGACATCTAGCCCGGTATCAGGAGGTCAATTTATAGCCGGAAACCACCCAGTAACAATCACAGCAACAGACCCCTCCGGCAACATGGAAACATACACATTCATGGTTGTAGTTACAGGTAGATATGATTATTGATTTATCATTTGCAATTCGAATTCGAGGCCTGATGTTTCGACTTCAGTGAACTCTTAAGATTATTTGGTATAAATCTCTAATGTAGGTAATTTGTTTTATGTTGTTTTGATTTGATTTTCTTTTCAACCAAGTACGCTCTCGTACTTTAAAATTATCTTAATTTACGGTCATAAATTTATCCATGAATGCCAAAACAATTATTCCCAGAATCTGAAATGACAAAATCATTGTTTTACAGAAGAATAAGTTAAGATTAGTTTACCATATTCCCTTTTATAAAAGAAATGATTCATGGAAAAAATAACAGGGAAGAGAATTGTATCCCTTGGTATTTAGAGCGTTAAAATAAAAAGAACGCAGTTTTGAATCAATATTTAGTGAATTTAAAGTTACAAAGATGGATATCTTTCTCGTCAATGTCTTCAGAGGCATCAACTAATTCAAAAATACTGGTAGAAATCTAAACTCTTTTACAAACTAACCCTATTGCTGGTCTTCTTTTCTTACTATTTTTATAAGTCTGAGAATTCGGTTTTTATTTATTGCAATTCCTGGTTTTCCAGATAATCACAAAATATCACGGTTTAGTTCGGTATCAGCTTTGAAAAAATGGTAAATGTTGCAAAGAAATATGAAGATAATTATATTTTTCATATTCATCCAGGTATAATAAATATCAGGAATAAGTAAGTCAAATACGGTGACTTACTTTTGCAAATTAACGACGTTTCGACCAATATCAATGGTTTTCAACTTGAACAGACATCTGATTCCTAGGGGTGATCACTTGACAGACGGTTAGTGATCGTTCGGTCCCACACGTGAAATAAACAAGTTGATGATCTACAATTGATATACAAATAATATCTACACTTACTAAACAAGTAAAAAGACAAAACCTATATATGATTCAAATTGCAGATAGTCAGGCTCCAGTGTTTGATACTTCCACACTTCCACCTAATCCTTTAAGTCGATCTACAGACACCGATGAGAACTTCGCGACTGTGTCATGGATTACACCGGCAGCAACCGATGCTTCTGGAGGCACAGTGACTGTGACGTCAAGCCCGGCATCAGGAGGCCAATTTGCAATCGGAAACCATCCAGTAACCATCACAGCAACAGATTCATCCGGCAACATGAATACTTACACATTTATGGTTGTTGTGACAGGTAGATGGTGATTATTTTATTTTATTTGAGATTGGTCATTATAAATATCATTTTTCCCTATTTGACCATTATATCCTGGTGACTTCACTTGTACCAACTGGAATTCTTAAAAGCATAAATTCAACGTATACTTAAAGCAAATCATATTTTTCCTCGAAAATCGAGTTTTGATAAATGCCTCCCATGCACTGTTTCTTCTTCAGAAAACATTGCTGCTTTTTATTGTTGTAATTTTTTATCAGTTATTAGTAGATTAAATATCAACATTTCTAAAAGACAAATATGAACGCTTTATCGAAGAAGGGGCCATTTTGGATTTGAATAAGTGGTTTGAACATTATGAACCAAGATGGAACAATTTATGATAATTCAATTTTAGCAGCAGCCATCTTGAAAACTGTCATTTTCCAGTTGAACGATTTTCTTAGATATTTGATATGTTTGTGGTTTTTTTTTTTGGATTTGAATAAGTGGTTTGAACATTATGAACCAAGATGGAACAATTTATGATATTTCAATTTTAGCAGCAGCCATCTTGAAAATTCTCATTTTAAATTCTGAACATATGCATTCAAAATATCAACTTTTGAACACCTGGGATGCCAGAAGACCTGCGTAAAAACGAGCGTCAGGAATCTTTTTATGTGTTTAGTTTTTAACACTGAAATTCAAAATTGACATTTTTAACACTAATTTCAAAAGAGCACATGTGTTCTTTCGAAATAAGTGTTCACAAATGTTAGTATTCCTTTATTCTTTGACAAGTTGAACACGTGTCTGGTGTTTAAAAACTGTAACAGTTTTGAACACGTGTTACGTGTTTACGTGTTTTCTGCCATTTGCAGTGTTGGATTTTAGGTCATATATGGATTGTTTTTAGATTCTTACGCAATATAAAAAATCCCTTAAACTAACTCAAAATGTGACAAAATATAGCAATACGATATTATTCAAAATGCAGATAGACAAGTTCCAGTTTTTTATACTTCTACACTTCCACCAAGTACTTTAAGTCGACCTACAGACACCGATGAGAGTTTTGCGACTGTTTCATGGAATACACCAACAGCAACTGATAATTCAGGAGGCACAGTGACTCTGACATCAAGCCCTGTATCAGGAAGTCAATTTGCAATCGGAAGCAATCCAGTAACCATCACAGCAACAGATTCATCCGGCAAAACGGAAACTCACCCATTTATGGTTGTAGTTACAGTTAGATTTTCGATTTTGAAAGTACTTTTCTGAGCAAGTGTAATACAGTAGTAGCCCGGACTAGACTCACGCGTTTCAGACAACCTCCTCTCACTGAATTACCCCTTTTTAATTTTTCACAGGTCGCTCTCACTGAATGACCCCCATTTTCAACATGCTCTCTCACTGAATGACCCCCATTTTCCGAAGAAAATACTCTCATCGAATGACCCTTTTTTCATAAATAAGTGAGTTTTACCATGTATTTTCTGATGATTTTGGCTCTAATGTGAGTGTTAACTCCTGTGGATTATACCAAAGGTTTTAATACCCCAAGGATAATTTTTCAAACACCTCACTGGAAGACCTCAAGTTTTGCGATAAATTTGAGCGCCTCACTTAATGGCCCCCTTTTTCAATGCAATGAGATTCTCACCAAAATACCGTGCCACACTCCCCCGTCATTTTCAAATTCGAGTGCCCCCGGGCATTTTGGATGTAATGACCAATATTTGGGTGACTAGGACATTTTTTTAAAATAAAATATTTTTGAGCCAAATATCAATTATATACTCTTGTTGTTTTAGGGGTTGGAAATAAAGATTTTTAGGTGGCTAAGCATAGATAAAATTCCTCTATTGATTTATCTTGTTTGTTTTTTTGATATATAATGTTTTCATATGTGCTAATTGTAATTGCATTTCTGAAATAAAAAAGTGGGGCCACTGACTTCAAAAAAACCTTCAAGAACAGTATGTTATATTTTCTTTTCAAATTATCATGTTATATCGATCTGGAGACGGTGCAGCACCGAGAGTGTAGAAATAGAAATGTACTGCCCAGACGGTCGAGATCCTTACAGTAATATAAAGACATGCAATTACAGTTACAAGTATGTGATAATATCACAGAGTAGCAGAGATGACACTTAGTTCAAAACGTGGCCCCATTTTTTATTCCTGAGTTCCAGATCTTGATGTTGATGTTGGCGCTATAACTGAATATTTAACAGTGTCAAAAGTATGAGAGTGCATGCGCAAAGAAATACCGCCATGTTAACATGGTTAATTAATGGTTTGCGCATGCACTCTACTTTGGCACACGTTAAATATTCAGTTATACCGTCAGCATCATGATGAAGGGCGCAGGATCCAAGGTTCTACGATGATTTTATGAAACATACGTTTTTCTTGTATTAAATTAACATCAAATAAAAGAGCTGCAAAATGTCTGGAATGAAGTGTCAGGGGGCCTGATAATACCTGTACAAATTCAATAACTAAACACGTTACAAACAATTTACGTTATGCTACGATTCAATTAAAGGTTTCATGAAAAGAGACTATCAAGTAGTTTTTATAAATTTGTTATAACAAAACTGAGTGAAAAACAACAACATAAAATTCCGATTATGCACAATGCTCATAAAAGCTTTCAAATATACCGCCTCGCAATCCTGTATTTGACGACCTCAAAAACAATCTCTTTGAACTGGCTAAGTGAGATTACGCTTGTTAGTGTACGAAGAGTTTCATAAGACCCTGGAATATACACCCAGTAAACTATTATATGTATTGTTTAATATCCGTGGATCTCGAAAATCTCTGAACCCTTACCGACGTCATCCGACCTTGTATTCATACTAGTTGTCGCTTTGTACTTTCTGTTCAATGTACAATATCAAAACACCAGATGAAACAAAGCATGACGCGACGTCGAGACAAAGCTATCGAAGTATGTAAGCATCATAGTAGGGCAGTTCAGATTGATTGTTTTTCGAGGTCATAAAAAAGCGCTATATTTGAAAGTTGTTGTGCTTCATTACAATTTTACATTGGTGTTTTCCACTTTGTTTTATTATAACGACTGTATATGAAGCTACTTATATTTTCTTTTCCTGTAACCTTAAACAGATAACCAGGATCCAGATTTTAATGCTGCTTCACTTCCATCTAGTACTCTCAGTCAAAATACAGACACCGATGAGAATTTTGCGACTGTTTCATGGATTACACCGACAGCAACTGATAATTCAGGAGGCACAGTGACTGTGACATCAAGCCCTGTATCAGGAAGTCAATTTGCAATCGGAAGCAATCCTGTAACCATCACAGCAACAGATCCATATAGCAACATGATAACATACACATTTATGGTTGTTGTGACAGGTAAGAGGTAATTATTTGAATTCAAAAAAGCATACAACGCCGCCAAGAATCTTCGTCAGTGATTCATTGCAAAGATCAAAATATTAAAGGTACCATTGAATGTATTGAAGCCGTTTAGATTGAAATAAAAACCAAATTATGTCAATCAACTCTTATACTTGTATATACTGTATATACATGTTATGGTCACCCAAGCGAGCTCCACTAAGGAGTATGTCCTCAGCTCATTAACTATTAGTGTGATAAGTGATGTGATTTCTGAAGATTCCCGATCAATGACCATGTTTTATTTTAGAAATCTGACAGTGACATTTGTTTAATTGGAGGGTTCCAAGTAATACTTTGCTAAATAAACTTTCTAAAATCTGCATCCGATGCGTCGGCGTATTTCTATTTCACGCTCGGGTGGCACTAGTCCATCTAGATGGCCCTCACAAGCGAGCGCCGTAGGCGCGAGGTCCATCAACTTGCATACCAAGCCCCCTGCTGGGTTTTCCCTATAGAAAATTGGTGACCAGTCAATTCTAGCTAAACAAATAGAAGTATTATGTAATTGATGGTTATATTTGACTCAGACTTGAAAATAAAATAAATGCATAGGTTTTTGGTTATCACAAACTGCGCCTTCTTGAGTTACAGGGTAGTATCATATTTCACTGCCTTGGATTTCCAAGGCAGGATTTGTTGTAAGTTGATGGACCTCACGCTTCGCGTTCGCTTGCGAGGTCCATCTGGATGGACTAGGGTGGCACAGGCGGATGCATGGATGCATCGTTGTTGATTTGCTATGAACAACTCTGTAGCGTGTTTGAGTACCTAGATTTATCTATTCGAAACGTCGGTTTCTATATATGTTTTTAAAGCTTATACACACTTGCTTTTCCCCTTTGGATGTTGATAATGTTCCAAACAATTTTTATCCAACATTTTACCTGTTTTAAAGGCTGTAAATTATCATTTCTTTGTTTTAGTTAGATTGTGCATTAATTGGTATTCATGACTGAATTGCAATTGCTATCATGTTTAAGATGTTTTGATATGCCAATATTGTAAAAACAGGCTTTTATATTTTCTGACGGGCAATCCTGTAAGAACATTATTAAATAACAAATAGATAATATCATGATTTGATATGTTACCATATTCAAACTACAGATAGACAGGATCCAGTCTTTGATACTTCTACACTTCCACCTAATCCTCTAAGTCGACCTACAGACACCGATGAGAATTATGCGACCGTGTCATGGAATACACCGACAGCAACTGATAATTCAGGAGGTACAGTGACTGTGACATCAAGCCCTGTATCAGGGCTTCAATTTCCAATCGGTAGTCATCCAGTAACCATCACAGCAACAGACCAATATAGCAACATGATAACATATAACTTCATGATTGTAGTGACAGGTAGGTGGTTATTATTGGTGTCAATTTTCTTTGACATGATTCGATTTTACAAAGAGTATGCCCGACGGGTATAGTGTTGTTGCTTGCTATGTAAGAATTCCTTTTAAACCTGAGCCTACTCGTGTTACAGAATCTACAAAAATATTATAATAATTAATTTTATATCTATCTAAGTCAAAAAGCAGGTCTGAAGGTGTTTATTTTATTGCTACTTAGCAGATGTGTACTGTATCTTTACAGATCGTTTTATGGTCATAATTTTTAGATGCTTGGAACTATCCTCATCAAAGTTGGCCGCAAAAACAATGATTCCCTCCCATGTTTGTCACATGACCATGAGGGATCAAAAGGCAGAGACTACATAGGTCAAAAGTGTGAATTTGCTTTAACAATTTTCAACAGAAAATAAGCAATTACGTAGTGGTTTTGGCAAAGTAAATTTACTTTATAAGAACAAATTCAAAAGCCATTAGGATCCCCTTCCTGGTCAATTTTGAAAATATTTTCTGTACCAATATCGCCTATAGCTCGGGAAAACTTGACCTAACATTGACCAAACTTGGAACAAGAACAGTCCTAACACAAAAGCAAGGTCATTCATGGTCCAAGTGTAATTTCAAGGACACGAAAAAAATGTTCAAAAACCAGTCGTCCCAACGTCAAATCGCCCAAAAATGTTTGAAAAGGGAACTGAAAACATCTGAGCTTAATCCAAGGTTGCTGTCATTACACTTAACCTTTGACCCTACATGAATAAAATTATAGAATTATAACTCGTGGTTTGTGTGGGGGTGGGGTGGGGTGTGGGGTGTGTGAGGGTGTGTTACTCAGAAAATCATGGGCACGCCACTGGCTGTAAACAACTTCTTAACCTACTGAATTTTAGTTTTGTTTACGAGAATTTATTTCGACAACGTTTTTCACATTTGTGTACCGCCGCGGCAAAAGGGTCCAGTTGTCGACTCCTACATTTTGCTCATTGTAGCATATCTGATGTATACAAATACCATACATTAGTTATGCTACA
>JXSR01S003336.1:70943-82891 GCA_000969725.1 Ophiothrix spiculata
TATACATATATAATTTTGAATTCTTTGTCTTACTGTAAACGTTATGATTTTCTACTAATGTCTCGTGATTGTATTTATATAGTAATGTAGCATATATGTGACATAAAATGTTATTATCAAATGTATTTGTTTTACTATGAAAATCACAAAAACATCTGCTAAACATGTGGTTTATTGTTATGACATGTTATGATTGTTTGAATAAGTCATGAAGTGCATGTCCTATCATGTTTTTAATTCAATTTACGTTCTACTTCCAATTGTCTCTAATAAGTATTTTACAACGAAATAAGCGATAAGGACACATCAACATCCATACTTGTTTTTTAGTTTACACTTAATGTACCTTTGTCAAAATTATTCATGTCACGTAATGAAACATGCTTTTGAATTACATTTTGAAGTTCAATTTAGTAGTCTCATCTTTGATTTCAACCGGTTGATGGGTTACCATATGGAACGTGTAATTAAAACCGAATAAGAACAAACAACATAATTTATGCTTATGTTAGAATAATCGACCTCGTGCACGTTTTTCAATGGATTTGAATACAATTTGAAAATCTCGAGTGATCTTTTGTAACACGAACTTTTTCCAAAGCACAACAAAATTTAGGGATGGCTAATTTCATACAAAGTGTAAATTATAAAAACATTGTCATATTTTAAAACATATGAATATTTTGTAGGTGTCTTCATTTTCTTCACCTCGAAATGACCTTTCACTAACAACAAATTCTATTCCAAACGGTCATTATCGACTTAAACCCAAAAAGAACAATCTCATTTGTATATTTGCATAATAATTTTTCAATAGTGTATTGTCTATTTTATTTTATAATTTTTATTATCTATTTCAAAGATTATTTTTTCACTTTGTAAAAATCAAGTTGGGAAAAATAATATTTCGAGTACTTAATACTATAATAAAATGTATCCTAGATGTTTACAGTATTGTGTTTGAAATAAGTTTTACTGTGAATCATTTAAGCTCACGCTTTGATTGACAAAACATATCGTTAAAAAGAATTATTATGCAAAGAAATATAAATTTTGTTTTATCGAGGGTTGAGAGCCACGAGGCCGTATCCCGGTTTCAAGACCTATAGTATTTTTTTTAAGCCAGGGCACCTCATTAAAAAGCTATGGGCCTTTCCATTCATGATAAGAGGTAAAAGGATTTGCATTCATACAACCAATAGAATTGAAGTGTTGAGGAAGGCCATACAGTAAAACATTATGGTAGTCGTTATCTGATTGGAAGCAAACGCTTAAGCGTGTTTGTTATCATTTGATTACTACTTCCAAACACATTTCCGCATTATTCCTTCGCTGATTATGAATTATATTATATTCATAAATTTACATTACCTAGACGAACCATTGTTTGGAACATTTAAATGTCCATCTTATTGTAGAGTTATATTTTTGTGATGATGAAATAGTTATAGAAAAAGAAAAGCACACATAACACATTGCAATTTTCGTTTGGCCAATAGGATCACTTTACATTGATCCATATATCAATTCTTTTCAAATCCTCAAAACCATATAAAACCCTTTCATGCTCATTACTTTGTTAATAGCTTTTAACGATAATATACCAATGATCTTTGCTGTACAAGTAGTCAAGTTAGTTGCCCCACAGTAAATACATAGGCCTATAAATCAAATTTCAAATTAACTGGAATGAATGCAGGGATTGCACTAATTGATGACAGGATCCTTGTTCTTATCTAATCAAAAATATTCCCTCCCTGTGTCATTATGCAAGAAGTGCGCGGACTTTAAAAAAATACTATAATAGTGCTTTCAAGATGAATATAATCAATGATAAACCATCTCAATACAATTCATATAAAACAAAAAATGCGAAAATCCGTTATTCGTTATTGCATAAACACATACATTTGTTCTGCCTGGTGGGTTAAAAACACACTAATAAAATAAATAAAACTCGTTATACAGGGCCCCTTAATGCAGCTAAGCACTTCCAAAATTTCTTTCTTAATATCGGAGGTTTTTAGACAATTTTTTCATATAGATAAGTTTAAAAAAATTATTGAATATACATATAATTATTTTGTCATTTAAGCAAAAATGTTTCAAAATTCAATGTAGCTGGAATACGTAGGATTTTACTTCAAGTTCAACCTTGAATAATTCTGGTCAATTAATGCCCGAGCATTTCCATTTTTAATAGTACCTGCAAACGTGTTTACACAACACAACTTCAAAGAATTTCAAATTTCAAGTGTTCTCAAAAAGCTATATTTCCATTTGTGAACTGAATTCAACATGATATCGCAGATAATATGTGCTGGTAATCATCGCCATATAGACCTTATATGAGTGATGTGCTTCCCCGATGTAAGGTCTTAATGGCGATGATTACCAGCACTAACTCTCTTTTTGAAAATTACTTTACTGAATATTGAAATTTCAAAATTAAACAAAACAAGAAAATATACCCATTTCAATTTTGAGTCATTCTAGGATCAATTCTCAACTGAGGAAGATTAAGGAAAATTACATTTTTCCTATTCGAAACTGTTGCTTGCTGAGAAAGAAAAGTACTAAACTATATCACGACATTTTGTGAGAAAATTGCATACCTCTCAATTCAAAAAAGAAATACCCATCTGCGTTGCTTAGTACTTTACTTTAAAGTACATTAAATGGGAGATTTGACTACAGTATAAACTACGTAAAATTACAAAACTTGATTAATGTGCTATACAGTTTATAACCAGTTAAAAATACACCAAAATAGAATATAATGATCAAAATCTGAAATTTAACCAACATTTTATCTCGTGCTCTTAAGGTGCGTAATCAGGGTCGTAGCCAGAAGCATTTTGATAAAATGTTGGCGGATTTGCCGACTAAAGTTGGCGCTGTCACGCCAATGTGCGCGCTTGGGTGCACAGGCGGAAGTCTGAGGAAGCTGACAGATTTAGAACTATTGAATTGATTTCATTGCATTTTGTGAATACTTTAAAGAGAATTCTAGACAGATATGAAGATATTTGCACAAGGGGGGGGGGGTCTGAGGGGGGATGTTCCCCCCTGTGAAACTGAAAGATTTTTAATTTTTGAATTGATTTAGTGGCATTTGGTGAATACTTTAAAGATAATTCTAGACAGATATGAAGATATTTGCACAGGGGGGTGGGGGAGTGTGAGGGGGGAACATAAGCTGGAAGATTTTTTTTGAATTGATTTTGCTGAAAGAATTTGATTTGTTTTAAATTAAATTCATGGCATTTAGTGAATACTTTAAAGAGAATTCTAGAAAGATTTAAAGATACTTGCACTGTAAACATTGTAAAAAAAGACACTTATTTGGTCAAAATATCTGTGTATTTGCCAACAGCAAACTTGTTGACTTGTAATCATGAATTTGCAGATTGCATTTTTGCTTTAATTTAAGTCTTGCATTCTGAACTTTTCAAATCTTAAAATTGCCGACTGGGTAGTAATTCCAAAATGTTTACAAGTTGACCTCACCTACAAAATCATTTTGTTTCCTTTCTTTGTCCTGGTTATACTTTTTGCCGACTTGGAAATTCAACCAGACCCCACCCCGGGCCCCATATTCTTTACTTAGTGTTGCCTCTCCTCATTTTGCCAACTAGTGTTTGCCGAGTGTTTGGGTAAAAATAAATGGTAAATAATCATGGTATTTGCCAACTCAAAAGTTTTAGCTTACTTGGTATTTTATAGCTCATTTTTTTGCCCTTTATTTTGTAGTTTTAAGATTATACAACTCCTTGCCTCGTATTTTCTTGCTTTCTTTTCTTTTCCTTTCCTTTCCATTCCTTTTCTTTTCTTTTCTTTTTCTTTTCCTTTCTTTCCTTTTCTTTTTTCTTTTTCTTCCTTTCTCTTCTTTTCTTTTCCTTTTCTTTTCTTTTTTCCCCTTTTTTCTTTGTCTTCCTTTCTCTTCTCTTTTTTTTCTCCCCTCTCCTCCATTTTGCCGACTGGCACATGAATTTACCGACTAATATGAATGATTGGGGTGGGGGGGGGGTGTCACATCCCCTCTAGCTACTGCCTTGGGTGCGTTTACACAGTGACGAGTTGCCCTCAACGAAGGGTAACGACCTAAAAGATCATCTAATTGTGGACGGCAAGCGACGACTACAGATAAAAAAAAACAAATATGCTGACGGTTTGTAACAAACTTCAGCGACACCACTACGACAAGTGACGAAGGGCTGCAGGAAGGAACGGAGACTTATTAAAACAACTTAGACTATGGCCGGACGTTGGGTGACGACTTCTCGACGACGCCCAATTGTAAATAACGTGGCTAAAATGCTTGCAACGACCTCTCATGACGTTAAGGATCAGAGGCTCTTCTACGTTTCACGGCAAATATAACGTGACTTGGTGACCGGCATCAAAGCCTGTATTTGTGGGGGTGGTATAATAGTGCATTATACAACGACTAAAAACAGAATTGTGACGACCTCTAAATGACTTTAGGCGACTACAAACGACATGATAACGTCAAAAAACTAAAGTGTTCCGGGGGCAACGAAAACTTAATGACATCACAAATAATTTTGTCATCATTTAAAAATCTTCCAACTGAAAGCGACTCATAGTCTGCGGTAGCTAGCGAATTATGTCCGCGTTAACTGACGTTAACAAACGATAACTGGCTGAAAATTCAAAATTGCAACTCGCAGGTCTCCGTTGCTTGTCGTTACCCCTTAATTCGTCACAGTGTAAACGCACCTTTACTTTATATTAGTGTGCTTTTTATCACAGACACTTCCGGACTAGTTTCATCTCTATCTAATTTGCCTTTCTGCCTACAGTGCTTTTATCATCTTAGTTAGTTGTGAGAAAGGTAATTTAGGCCTAGGAGCAAGTTAGTAATATAGATGATGCAAACATAAACAAAACAAATTGAACACTTCAGATGCAAATCTTGATTAGCTGCAGGACATATTTTCTGTTCTTGCTGATTTTGCAGATTTGAAATGTGATTAGGTAAGATATATATTTAATTGTATGTAATATATTTTTTACTATCGCACCAATATCATTATTTACTTGTATACGTTTAAATATCTTTTTAAATGTATCAATTGGACAAGTTTATGTAAGATTTATGTCAAAACAGTACTTCAATATAAAAACCGCTTAGCTTTTAAACAAAGCAGCTCTTTACTATATAAAAAAACATATAATTTTACCGTAATGGTAGATTTATATCCCAAAAAATGCAAGACATATTATAGCGTTCTCTCACTTATGACGTAATGGCCAGGAATGAGATTCGACACTGTACCATTCGCACTTGATAAATATGATTTCGGGTTCAAATGAAATGGCTTTATATTTTAATAAAAGTGCATGCTTACTAACAATCATGTGGAAATGCAAACAGCAATCTGACGTTTCCTAATGTCTGTTATGGCTCTTTGGATATTGATTTTTCAAGTTAATTTGTCGACTGATATCTTTGACCACCGACGGACACTATAAGACATTGATCTACATATACCATTACAGCGTGTGTAATGTGCAATACTCTTCTAAAGCCATTACCAGCACGGTGTTAATTCATCCGTAAATAAAAAAAAAGTGCCTCAGAGGGGCAACCATAAACCTCCCTCCTCACAAATGTTGACACCTTACTCTACCCCATTTAGAACAATCTCAGATATTTTTCATCATGATAAATTTAAAATTATTTACCAAAAGTGAAATCCGTTTGTGATTGTTGGTGATTTTTGCAAAACAAATCCGCAGGGAAGATTCATGTTCCTTTAAAAAATGTTTAAAAAGTTCACAAACGTTTCGATTACAACACCAACTTTTCTTTTAACTATACACAAAAGTTGCCTACAAAAGATAATTAATAATTATCAAAATTTATTCACATCATAGTAAAAACAAATCGAAAAGTCGACTCATTTTGATACAGCCAGCATACGGTTCAAAAACATAAGGCCTTTGTAATGTGACTATTAGTTTCCCGTCACCCGCCATCATAACCTTTTCAATTTGACCAAAACTTTCATTATTTTCATAAAAAAGTCAATTATCTGAAATTTGAAATGGAAATAATCAAAATTGAAACTCTCAAAATGTTTGCCATCCCCTGCTGATCATAATGAGCAATATTTCTTAGTTGTAGGGGTAAAAGATGTGGTAAATAATTTAAATTTAAGTATTACCTTATATTTCTATTGATTACAAAAATTGCAAATTTCTTTTCATACAAACAAATTCAAATCTTTTCTCAATCTGTTGCAAAATGTCTGTAATGATGATCTAAGCATTAATACCTATTTTAAGATTGTCTTTTATCAACAATATAGGTAATAACCATGTAAATGAAAGTTTTGACAATAATGAAATTTTCCAAAATAATGAATAATGAAATCATGAACTCATATTTTATTGAAAAAAATGTGACGGGAAACTAATCATCTCATTTCATTAGCCTAATCCATGGCTAAGGACTAGTGTTCACTAACAAGATATATCATTTGCCACCTGTAAAGATAACAACACCTCCTTTCACACAATATATGTATCAGATAATAATCCTGATGAAATTCTATGATAGAATCAGACAACACAAAAACAGCTACGACCCGATTATGTCACTCAAAGGTATATATTTCAAGCATTTCAATCAATTCGTACGGGTGTATTCGGTATTAATAAAAGTTTGTATCTAACTCGAATTTCATTGAAAATCAATCCATATTTCTCTATTTCAAATGCATGTTCATCAGATAGCTTCAAATAGCACATTAGTTTATGCGTGGTAAGATTAAATAAAATCAATAACGGGGAAAAGTCGCGACTTAAGGTATCTAAAAAGCAGCTAGTGCTTAAGTTTAGAGCTTGCATTGCAATTAATCTGCTGATCTTAAAGGACAATTTCTTATTTTTGTACCTATTGATTTAGTTGAAGGGCAAAATGAACAAAGTGTTAATAGTTTAAGGGAAATTTAAATCGAAACAGAACTGCTGGGCATGAAACTCATCATTTTAGATATTTAAAAACATATTGTTATAAACAGTTAAAGATACAATGTCACCAGCTAAAAATAGTACAAGCAGATGATGCTTTTTATCTTTTTGTCAATATGGCGATACATTGAATAATGAATGTTTTCTTTGAATGGAGTTTTTAGGCATTTATATCAGCGTTTAGTACTAATGTAATTAACAGACTAATAGAAATACATAGCTTTTTGCATGCAGCTGGTCTAATATAACAAATAAACGATTTAGCAGTGTAGGTAAAATGAACATGTTTTTTAATACGTTTAATAAATTGTTATTTGTTATATGGAAATAAAGATTTGTACTATATAGCACGCAACTCTTTCAGAGGTTGACAAGCATACTCTTGTCACAATTTGTCACTTTTTATGTCGTTTTTGCTTCTTAAATGAGATAAAACGACGGTCTTTTCTGTCATGAAACATCTGATTGATTAAAACAATGGACTGTGTGACTGATTAAAACATTAACCTTATTTGGAAACAACAGCAACGACAACACTCTTTTTAATATCCTGCCATATCGTTTTATTTACCAGTAATGCACTCTATAAAGGCACTCTAGCTTTTTATTATTTGTTACTGTCATTATTATCAAACCTTAGAACATAAGGAAAACAATTATTGAAAACGGGGGTTATGAATTCTAAGGATGCAGCTAGCTGATAATCAGGTATGATGGAAATAGATGCCTTGTCAACATCATATTATCTACTCTTTTTGTGTGTTACAATTGTCATACATACTTGTAAAATATTGGGTATTTGCTCACTTACAAATATTAAACATTTATCAATGACATTTATAAATATATTTCCAGCACAACAATGATCCGTTTCTCTTGACCCGGGGATTGACTTAATCAAATCAAAAAGAGACACAGTAACGTCAGAACCTCCGGCGCTTTATGTGCATTTGGTTTTCAGTCCATGCTCACTTCCACATGTTCATCTCCGGGTACTCCAGCTTTCTCCGGCATTTAAAAACTGAATTTAAAAACATCTTACAGCCCTGTTGAAGTTAAGCTCCCTTTAGCTTATTTTGTACCAAGTACTAAGTTGGGTTTCCTTGGCGAAAGCCAAGCCTATTAAAACAAAATGAATTCTGATCTTCCAATCTTGATAACTATCTATGTCCAGAAAGCTTTGATTAGTTTTGCTTACTTTTTCATTACAGACATATTTTAAAACGACATTTTCTAATATCAACTCCCTCCAATTAGTTACTGCATGGGTCTTTAAAAATAATAATCGCGTCTTCAGAGTTTTAAAAATCAGCAGTTTTATCTAAATCAAGTATAATTCAGGTTGATTGGAAAGAAAAAGAAACAAAAGAATGACCAAGTGTTGAGGTGATCCAAAAGCTCTTTATCAAAGTGTTTGGTTGAATAAAGCAACAGGCTCCACAAGTCTTACTACTTGACAACACCCACGTTGTTAAATATGAGGACAAAATACAGAACCCTTGACTAACAACATTAGACTCACTGAGTGACTGCTACACTAAAGGGAGGTTGTCTTATATAAGTGTTATTTCCGGAATGCTGTTACTTTTGAGATTTAACAGTTTTACATATATTCAAGCCATTCCAATAATATGCTGATTATCATATAATGAAAACATATATATCTTGGAGATAATGTCATCAATCTTAAATATTGTCTTTTGCACTTTGTGTATTTTGTATTTTAAACATGACTGATTAAAAGTTTTGTTTTTGTATTTATTGTACTTATTCTGACAAAGCTATATCATGACCCTACTAATAACTAAGATTCAACATAAAAGTCTTTTTTTTAATGTTTATAATTACATCGTGACTTTGACACCCCATGTTGAAACATCCCAGACAAAATTCACATTAACGGAAATGTTATATTTTAATGCTCACTAGACGTGTAAAGATGAATTATCGAATGTCAAAAAACAAAACTCAACAAATCCATAATGCACTCAACAACATAATGGTGCTTAAAAGGGAGCAAGTAACTTTTGTCATACAAATTCAGATTCCGCGCTCCTTTTGATACGCCGCCTTAAGACAAGCTTCGGAAGGACTTGATAATGTACAGGATATTCGCCAAGCAGTCTGTCGTACATGACAATGTTTAAATTAAAATGAAAATGAAAAGTTAGCTGGTGGCAAACTGTTATTTTCAAGTGTTAACATTTTAAACAAAACACTCAGCAATAACCACAGCCTCCTTGGACATAACCAGACATACCGAAGATAGTTTAAATGTTTTTTCAACCATGATAGTGTATCAAATCATGTAATCAGTGATACCTAACATTCAGATACGTAGCGGGATATAGAGAAAAAAAAAGATAACCTTTGAAGTATTTGAAGTTGTGTAATTTATTCACTATAAAGGGTCTGAATCATGTCAATCTAAAACCTTTCAACAAATAACATCTCAAAGAGTATTTTGATATCGATGACCCTTATAAATATCTTCCCCCTTTCAGACACTTAAATCTCTTGATATACCATTGTAAAAAACATACAGTTTGTTCTTAACTTTGAAAATATATTCCTTTAATACTGAATATTGTTTTGAAACCCAAAACGTTTTGAATTTATACGGAGTTCAAAAGATGAATAGCAAAGATAAGTAAGATTTATACTTTTAGGTATAAATAAGGCATGAGTTTGAATTCAATATTATATAATTTGATTTTTCTTTACATACAATGTATTTGGATAGGTGTATGACGACTTAAATATAGTTGTGTGAGTGACAAGTTAGAAATTTAAAATCGTAAGGGTTTATTTCAACTTCATTTACCAAACATCTTAATCTCCAAAATGGGTTGACTTTATGATAAATATTATTATATCATGGGATTTATATTCCATTAACTAGTTGAAATAACATTCACAATCAAATGTCAATATTGATATTTAGCATTGAATTTAGTAGTAACCGACTTTCAAACCAAGTTAATACAATAACAACTTAATCTCTTTCATTTATCATGATCATTATATTTTTGTACACATATAATTCTGGAGCTTTACACTTTGCTCACAAAACTAGACCCCTCCAGCGCGGGGAGACAAAACGATAAGATAAAACTGATACTGGTTTCATTGTTTTGAGCTAGAGGGAAATATAAGAAAGAATATAAAAAGGTCAAATTCAGTCAACATACGTACTGAGATCGGTAAGTACATCTGATAACAGATGTATTTTCCGATGTCAGTAAATGGAATTGTATAAAATATGTATATGAACATACATATATTAATTTGAGTAATGTTTCAAGAGAACAAGATACTTAGCTACGCGATATCTCATTCTTATATAGACAAAAAAATAAAGAATTTCCCTCAACCAAAATGTTAAAATCATATGATTGCGACTACTTTGATACAGCTATATTGATTTTTCATGACAAAATAAAGACAGCTTTATACAACGTTTACCAATTTACATTTAACGTTTTCCCATTTACAAATTCCATTAGTAAAAGATTTAAATCAATTTTAGATCAATCTCTGACTAAATAATAGTTCATATTTCTGACGCATTGGTTCCTTTTTCATACAATCAGTAAAGATAGTATCAGTACATTACGGAATGTTACTCAAAACAATATCATCAGTCATTGTTATCGTGTTGGAGAACTTAGAACCAAGGCCTTTTCAAAATTTTACGCTTTTGTGCACATCAAAGCAATTAGATCGATGCTTAGTGCTTATAAAACATCTCGATTATTTGTTTTATTATTAGTTGTAAAGACTTTCCTTAGCAAAAGCAATATATCGCAACCTACATGCAAGCTAATATTGCAATGAGAAAAAAAAGACGCTTGTAGTTGTTTTAACTGTACAAGTAACCTTAACGCAAAGCGTGATCTATCGTCTAAGATTGGTCCTTAACGGGTTACACGACGTCTTACGTGGAGATCTATGTAAACGGTTAAAAAAAACTAAAGATGTCTAATACTTATATCTCACCTAAATGATTGTAAATTACGTAATTGTTCGAAAAATTCCAGATTACAGTACTGATTAATGTTAACCTTTTGTTTTTCTTTTCTTTTCTCGCATGCTACTTGTCTCATTTTGGAAATATGGAATCAGGTGAGTAAAGCAAATAAAGCAATTAATTGCATATCAGGCTAATGACCAAATCTGCACAATGGATCAACATAACACTTATTGTATTTAATAAAACATACAGTTTGTTCTTAACTTTGAAAATATATTCCTTTAATACTGAATATTGTTTTGAAACCCAAAACGTTTTGAATTTATACGGAGTTCAAAAGATGAATAGCAAAGATAAGTAAGATTTATACTTTTAGGTATAAATAAGGCATGAGTTTGAATTCAATATTATATAATTTGATTTTTCTTTACATACAATGTATTTGGATAGGTGTATGACGACTTAAATATAGTTGTGTGAGTGACAAGTTAGAAATTTAAAATCGTAAGGGTTTATTTCAACTTCATTTACCAAACATCTTAATCTCCAAAATGGGTTGACTTTATGATAAATATTATTATATCATGGGATTTATATTCCATTAACTAGTTGAAATAACATTCACAATCAAATGTCAATATTGATATTTAGCATTGAATTTAGTAGTAACCGACTTTCAAACCAAGTTAATACAATAACAACTTAATCTCTTTCATTTATCATGATCATTATATTTTTGTACACATATAATTCTGGAGCTTTACACTTTGCTCACAAAACTAGACCCCTCCAGCGCGGGGAGACAAAACGATAAGATAAAACTGATACTGGTTTCATTGTTTTGAGCTAGAGGGAAATATAAGAAAGAATATAAAAAGGTCAAATTCAGTCAACATACGTACTGAGATCGGTAAGTACATCTGATAACAGATGTATTTTCCGATGTCAGTAAATGGAATTGTATAAAATATGT
>JXSR01S003336.1:113848-129360 GCA_000969725.1 Ophiothrix spiculata
TAGCTAGTAGTAATTATATCATTGTTTTTTATGTTCGACAATTCTGATGCAATCATAATAGTACATGTACATGTGTTTTTATTCTTTTTAATTTTAACTGCTTTTAATAAAATTATCCAATGAAGAGTTTTATGTCTCTTAGATCTCCAGTTTTATCGTATACATATTGCAAAAAAAAGTGATATTGCTAAAAAGAACATTCTCTATTACACTTAAATCAGATAACCACCTTTAGATGCGTAGAGAGTATACGCCAGTCCTTAAATGTCATTTTTTACGTCATACTCGCCCCTTAAATGAGAGAACACAAAAGTCTTACGTTCCATGAAACGCCTGATTGATTAAAACAATGAAATGTCTGACTGATTAAAACATTAACCTTATTCGAACAAACAGACTGTTTAATATCCTGCCATATCGTTTTATTTGCAAGTGAAGGCACTCTTGCTTCTTCATTATTGTTTTTTGGATACTACATTTCTTTATATAAAACCCATAGAGCTTAAAATACACAACGTTCATAGGAAACAACTATGTAACCTTAAAAACTTAAGTAACCTTAAGTAACCTTAAAAAACTCGCCGTAACTAAAAGCATCAAACAACTCAATTAAAACTGGTCAATATACTGAAGGTTCATAGAGTTACGGATAGACAAAATTCTATTTGAATTGGCCGTTTAAAATTGCCCTATTTTACCGAACACAAAATGTGTGTTGTTGTTTGAAACAGAAACACAAAGTTATTAATGTGCCATTACTTTTGAAGATGTTACGGGTAGGAGCATCTTTTCACTACGTAAAGCTGTAGATATACTTCGTCATTTTTTGTAGTCATTTTCATTCAGAATTTTTTTTTTCAGAGTTTTTAAGAATGGAGTAAACTGTTATTTTGAATGAAAATTTTTATTCTAAATTTTTACATTATGGAGAATGTATTAAATGGAGACCTATTTTTCACCCTATTGCACATTTCCAAGTGCTTACTGTTAGGTAGTATAATCTAAACTATCAGTCAGGAATATTACATAGATGTTTTAGTTTTTCATAGTTTTGTACAGGCTCCTTGGGTACTTTACCTTAGGAGTAGGCTGCGGTACTTTACCTGAAGCCGTCTACTCTTTCCTGCTCTGCAGTAGTCTGTATTTTTAGTTTATTCTAGTTTAATGTGAATCTTTATATGTATTTTTAATATTATTATTCTTGGACATTTGTATATTAATTATTGTGTCTATTATAGGCCTATTAATCAGATATTCATAAAGTTATTTCATTTGTTTTAATTTGTATGTAGTCAATTTTTAACTCTGTTAGTAATGTATTTTTATGTAGAGGGCCCTTATGGAAAGCAGTGCTGGGCCACAGATAAGGCTACCCTCTTTAAAGATGTCAATAAATAAATAAATGTTTGATATTGATTTTACGGCCTAGATCTATTCATGGTAAGCTAATCTCTTCATGCAATGATGGTTATGATTTACACAATGGTGACATTGTACATGGGGAAATGTTCATTCATTTTCCATAATGTAAAAATTGAGAATGAAAATTCTCATTCAGAATAACAGTTTACTCCATTCTTAAAAACCAATCAACATGAGAAAAATTCTGAATGAAAATGTCTACAAACTACAAAAATGACGAAGTATATCTATAGCTTTACTCTTACGACTCTCCAGACATACTTAAAAATATTTTTAATCGTCGTCAATTGAAGTGCTAAGTAGAGGAAATCTAACGATTAACCGTATGGACATGTTAAGTACCTATGGGGACTTACACTACTTAGGACACAGCGGCTAGCCAATGCCATAGAACTCAACAAACAAAACCTCTAGGGTAACTTAAAACATTTTACCTTCACTCACACAGTAAATTGACATTACAAAAGCGTATAATAGATATATATTGGTGTTAACATCTGAAACTATAGCTTAAGGTTTAATATACCAAGAGCCCTTTTTAAGGATCGACCTTGAATGTAAAAGGAGCTATATATTTCTTCGAATCAATGATTAATAAGAGGACAAGCCCACTCCTTCGCATTCGTTTGTAATGCTTAAAGCTTCTTCATATTAGCCTTGGTAAAACATTTTTAATAGCTTTAAGTTACTATTGCCATAAAGAGCTTGCATGCTTCATTTAAACATAATTGTTTCTTATTTCCCTGATATTGAATGGTGTACTAGTTGAATGTGTTATTAATTCAGTAGCTGTTTTTTTTTGTGGTTTTTTTTTCATTCGTACATCGACACTAGTTTGAGTGAAATTAAGCAAATTACATAAAATTCTGAATATCACATTTCACATAATAGGTGCTCAAATTGGTTAGATCGGAACATATGTGGCTGTCCAGTCCGTATGAGCAGTAAATGCCACAAACTTCAAAATGTCAAGGTCGTAATTTGCCGAAATTGATTTTTTCTACCTAAACCTGCATATTTGTATTTGCCTGACCAATGGCAGCAGTTAAATTTTAGAGGAGGTCGGCTATTTTTTAATCACATTTTTGAGCAAAAATGGCCGGAGGAAAAATTATGTAATTTTTATAATGCACACGTAGCACGCGATAAAAAATCTGTCAAATCGGCTAATTTCAGCTAAAATTGTTTAAAAAAATTTCGCAAAACGTGGCAAATTTTGACTGTGAATTGACATAATGTCGAACATTTTTTTGGTTTTTGACATTTAATTATTAAAAGCAAAAGAAAATTAAATTTCCTTTCCTTGTTTTTTTCTTTCTTTTTTATTTTTTGAGGGGGACCCTCCCCTCCACGTGAAATTTAGGAGGGGACATGTCCGCCCCGCTTCCGCCTCGTTGGGCAAAATCACCTCCAAATCGCCCAATTTTCTTGCAGCGTACAAAAAGTAGACGTTATCACAAGCTATTTACAACAATGTATAAAATGTACTCAGTATGATGACACACTAACCTAAACATTTCCATAACGTTCTCGGATACGTTGTAAATGCATTTTTATATGACATTTGAAACATACTTTCACCTTTATGCTGGATCTTTTATTCAAAGTAATAATATAAATTTTATCAACGACGCTATTAGTTATTCCCTGCTTTTTTTACGTAATACTGTAAGATATATATGGTTTGGTGTTGTATCACATGAGGCCGCAGGCCGAATGTGATACATCAGCAAACCATAGATATCGTCCGTATTACGTAGAATAAAACAGGGGATAACGAATTTATCATGTAGTTTTATGGATAAAAAAACATTTTAAAAAGTTAAGCAATGAACATATTTGAAACTGATGTACGTCAATCTTCAAAAACAAGATGCAAATCTCATTTGCTCTTTTAAAATCCCATAAAAATTCAAGGTAGCAAAATCAAATGTAATGTTTCAAATTCAAATTCTGAAACTCAATTTATGCAAAATACAAAAATGTTAAACTTGACAGCACCTATCACAGTTCAATAAGCTTGAAATGCAGGCCTAGCTTAAGTCTAGGCTCATCAGTACACAAATATGGTTGGTCAATACTCATAGAAAAGCTTAAGAAATACCTAAAGTTTTTTATTTGATGTAATTGTATTAATTAATATTGAAGCTTTGAACAATCTTCATTAGAAATTATTCTTTGGTATGGAACAATAATCTTGACCCTGTGTGCCACTGCCATTTTGAATTAATAGTGACCACTGAAGTTAGGTCTATACACTGTATAGTATACAGCACCCTGATATCAGTGTGAGTTACCATCTCTTACACAGATATTACTACACACTTGCCCAGTGTGTATCTATTAATACACACTGTAGTATATATATCCTTTTATAAGATGTTTTGTCAAAAGGGTAATACAGATTCCGTATCACCTGTTTGATTCAGGTAATACTGTAGGCAAATATTAATTGGCTCTTAACCAATGAATTACTGGATTACTGTCAACTATGATACGAGTAAAATATGATACGAGTTCTGTTAAGCAGCAGATCTGGACGTTTGGCACGCTCTAAGTTATTAAATTGAAATTTTCTGGCTAATATGTCATATGAATGTGACAAATTAATTATCACTTTGAAACAATTCTATTAGATCTTAGTAGCAATATTTTTCAATATCACTGACAATCTCTGCGATTAACTCTAAATTCACACATTGATGCAACATCCAACAGCAATGCAACAAGCTAAATTTATGACCTCGTTCACATAATTACAAATTCCCAATTTTGCGCTTGCCTTACCCTATTCATTAACCTATTTCTCTACATTAAAAAAAGACCGTGATAACATAACTATCAATTATACCTAAATGACATAATTATACATAAAGTCAAGCCCGAGGTTTATCAAATATTCCTATCCAAGTCTTATTGCACATTTATATGTGACGCTTAAAGACATATGAAATATAGAATCTTGTTACATTAGGTTGAGTATTAAAACATATTTAAAAGACGGTATTTGTTACAGTTTATTATATTACCTACCACTTAAACATTACTGAACAGTTGCAATGAATAAATCATGAAAAAAAGAAAACACCTACACTGAAAACTTTAACTAGTCAAGCAGCTGCTTGACTTACTTTAAACTATTCAGGCAGGTAAGTCCAGTTTGCCTGATTAGTTTGACGTTGGTCAAGCCAGGCTTGACTAGCTTTAAACTAGTCAAGCCTGCTTGACTAGCTTGTAAACTAGTCAAGCCCACTTGACTAACGTGCAAAACCTTGCTTGACGAGTTTTCCAGACTGAGAGCTTGACTAGCTTGACAGTACAAAAGAGCTTGACCAACTTGACTAGCTTAAGTTAGTCAGGCTGAGCACGGTCAGGTGGAGTCATTGATGGCAACATGGTGGACAGCACAGACATGTAAAACATCGTGCCGTTGTTTGACCTCATAAATATCACCATTATGTACTGATGTATCGTGAATCATAACATTTGATTATATGCAGCTCACGGACTATTTTGGTCATATGTCACTCTTAAACCTCTCTCAACATTATTGACGAATTAGCTATATATACATCGTGGATTAAGCTTAAAAGCTTGTTATCGTACATGCATGTGCACTGGCGTGCTCGACTAGCTTGCCTGACTAACGTTGCCTAGTCCCGCTTGACTAACGTATCGTTAGTCAAGTCTGCTTGACTAACGTTAAGTTAGTCAAGATGTGTACCATCTGGACTAACTTAAAACTAGTCAGTAACTAGTCAAGCGACTAGCCTAAACTAGTCCAGCTTGCTGGACTAACGTCAAGCTGGTCAACAGACTAACTTAAAACTAGTCAATCAAGTAAAATGAGACTAGTCCAGCATCCTGGACTAGGCTAGGTTAATCATCCTTGTTAGTCCAGCAGTACAGACTAACTTAAAGCTAGTCTAGATGTGTACCGTCTGGACTAGCTTAAAGTTAGTCACACTGACCAGTTTAGGTTTTCAGTGTACGGCTTTGATTGTTAGATGTCAGGTAGTGATACCTGCTGGATTTAGCAGGTTGTACTGGTCACGTTTTATAAGGCATCTCAGTTCTGTTGTACACAATAAAACGTTGTTTTTGGAATTATCAAAAGTAGCATTGAACTCGAATTTACTTAGACCACTACCATGTTATAATAGGAGAATTGGTTGTCCGCTTACTTGTGCAGGAACCTTCTACGAGACACAGGTGTTGGTGTACATAGACTTCTTGATCATTTGAAAAAAATAATACTATTAGTAGGTCGAAGCCAATTGATAAATACCCTGTATATGAATGACAATAGTAACACTTGGAAACATTGACAATTGAATGAAAAATTCGTCTTCCCTCTCAAAATACATCAAATTGTTGAAAAATTACACAAATCGGTTGAAAATCCAAGATGGCGGCTATGAAATATGTTTTAAATGTTAATTGGTCAAAATATTAATTCAAAAATCGAAGCCAATGCATATTTTTGTCTGATTTGACAGATTATCATATTACCTATACAAATATTCCTAGTAAATTGAGAGAAAAAATTGTCTTGCATAAAAATGTTGAATTTTAGAGCAAATTCTAATATGGCCGTCACTGAATAAATGAGCCTCAGCCTGTAACCCTGAGGAGAAAAGAAAACAATATCTATAAACCTTGAAGTATGCCGCAAACAGTCAGACTCTGTTACGAGATCCATAGCATATCTTTTGTATTCTACAACATTGTGAACTGGTGTGTTTATATTGTGTAAGAGACTAGCAATAGTTAATTATGATTGATTAAGGCAAAATCACTGCGTATTAATATATATTGCTTAAATCTTCATGACTTTGATATTATAATTTTGCTAATTTTTTTGCTACCACATAGACAAACCTAAATACTCTTTGAATGTTCAGCAGGATTGGGCATGTTGTTAGATTTGGAAAATACGGACTAATTTATTACCCCGTATGGTCGTTATAGGCTGTTGCTGCATACTTCAAGATTTATAGGGTATAGCTGCCACGCAATCTGACATTTACATACTGCCTACAGGAAAGAAGGCTGATGCTGCCTTCTAACTTTGTAATAAAGAACTAATGTTACAATGTTTACTTAATTTTTATGCGCGGGGTGTAAATGTCATACTTTGTGTTTAAAATAATCTGGGAGTCAAAATTGAGAGTGACACTTTTTTGAATTAGACACTTCCGTAGAAAATTTGTCTAGTAATTCAACTGCCTACTAATGACTATAAGCGTTTTCCCATACGACAATTGGCACCATGTACACACAAACCTATACTCGTTACCAGAAAATAAAGAATGTATACATATTAAGAAAGCGGTTTGTGTTGATTTGCTTTATGGCAGAATACAAGCTTGCTTTACATATAAAACGTTTACCACTTTACATTTACTCGAATATCAATCTGCCCGTTTCCTCACGTTTCGGTTTATACCTTTTCATTACAAAAATAAGTAATGATAATTTCAGAACATCAGCTAAATGAAACTCAACATTATCACCACCTACTATTGGCCTATTGCACGGTTTTGCCATTTTGGGAAGAGCCTCGACCTGGCTTGTGAGATGAATGACAACTTATATACATATATTACGATTAACAATTCTCTCGTTCAAAAACTTCTTTGTCAAATGGAGGCTCTCCCCGCAAATGGCGAACCGTGCAATAAGCGAATTATTCATATTTCATATCGCTAAACTCTGTTGTCTTAATTAAGCAGTTTTTATAATAGGCAGAAACCTTTTCAGAATAACACGCTTTTTTGCACATCAAAGCGAATATTAAAAAAGGGTTTTAATTGTTTGCTCAATAGCGATAGATTTTCATACGCAAAAACAATTTATCGCAATATCCACTTGCAAATTTACATTGCCATGTAAAATACAACACTCATTTAATGATAACGTTCATATTGCGTGTAATACACAAACACATGGTTCAAATTTCACGATTACTGTATTAAACGAATAGAATACACACTAATTATATGTTTTGTTTTCTTTTTCTTTTCATGTGTGCAACCTGTTCCTCTCTTAAAAAAATGGAAGCAGGTAAGTACTATTTTACCTATTAAAATATGTTTATTTACTAATGTTACTTAAAACTAAGCTGTACAATAAAGAATGCTAATTTGGTATTTTCAATCATTTTAATTCAATTGGGCTTCAAAAACTTCATATTATATATGGGGTACATGTTCACACTGAATCTGTTATTTTACTTCTAAGAATATTTACAAAAAATCCATCCAAAATGTATATATACTTTTTCTATCAATACAGAATGTCTAGTATTTTAATCCACTGAATTGTCAAAAGCAAGTGTGCCTGCGGTTAGCGAATATGTTTTGTTCTTTACAACTTGTCATGTTCGATGTAGGACTTGTGTCGCTGAGCTCATTTGTATAGACGGGCTAATTAACTTAAGTGTATTTCAAACATTTGTGGTGCTATGATCAGTTTCTGCGGAATATGTGTTGTTCTTTACAACTTGTCATGTTCGCTGTAGGTTTTGTGTCGCCGAGCTCATTTGTATAGATGGACTATTTAACTTAAGTGTATTTCAAACATTTGTGGTGCTATGATCAGTTTTTGCTTTTTATTTTTATTTTTTGCACGGACGGGTCTAAATTATCATTAATCATACGAAAGATACCCTAAACACAGCATACCGGATGTCCCAGAAAAAAACACCAACAACAAAAGTCTGAGGTTTAACAGATAGTCAGACATGTTACAGTTAAGTGAACAAATCAAAAATAATCAATAGAACTTCATTCAAGGGTAACTTATAAAATCATGAAATCGAATCATACAAATTTGCATCCAATTATTTGATAAAGCATTCCGATTGAAATGAAACATACTTTATATTTGATTCACTGCCTATGAAATTACACCTTTACATACTTTGTGACTATCCGGTAAGGGTTTTTTTAGGGGGGGGAATACACGGGAGCATATCTATGTTATCATTTTGGATGCTGTGATGTAATCTGGAAGACGTAGTAGTTTTTAAAAGAAAGAATATCGCAATCAATTTTTGATGTATATTTTTAATACCATGATTGGCGTTTTAAAAATTTGTTACAATACGACCTTTTAATCTTAATTAAATAGGCATTCGAAATACTTGCATTTTTGAATTACTATTTGTTATCATTGGCCGATTTCAGGGACAGACTTGGTCCCTGAGATTACACTTACACTTGTTAAAGCAGATTCGTTATAATTCCAGTACTCCTTAATGAAGTCGACCTTAAAGGGGCAATTCATGATCCACTTTTCACCCTCAAGGTCACCTCGATCAAAGTTGACTTTTTACGCTTATAACAATCGTCAACTGGTACATGTTACGATACCCAAACCATTCTTTCATATGTGCTTGCATTTTTGAGAAAAGTGAGAAAATGCGTCAATTTCTAATTATTGTCGGGGCCCCGACAGTAATTACAACACATTAGTCAATGGGGATTTTCAAAATGAAGCTTGTAAACTTGGAAACGAATAAACGGAAATATAGTGAAATTTTCAGTATACATTTTTAGTGTACTCTCCTGTTTATTATGCTAGAAAAGAGGCGAGGTTTTGTCACATCAAAATCATGAATTGCACCTTTAACTGGAGTCAAACATGCTAGACCCTTTTGAGTGTCATCTGAGGAACAATCTTTTCTGTGTGCACCTGATTTTAAGGTGGGGAAATTGTCTTTTGCGTTCTCCCAATAATAAGGCCTAGACAGAAAATAAGAGAACCCTGGGCTGAACACTTACACGGCAAACGTTACACAGACATGGGAGTTTAGAGCGCAAGTTTGAACTTTACCTTTTATATCGCTAAATATAACACGAGAAAAAGTAACATTTGATAGGAAACAAATAGGGAAGGTGTCAATCTTGCACGCAGATTGTGACACGTTAAAGATACAGGTTTTATAACCATTAACTATTTTCATATTGTGTATACAAATACATCTTTAGCAAATGAGGGGTGCTCTGGCAAAATGAGAGGAAAGTCGCAAATATCAAAATTGAGTTTATGACATTTTTTTAAGTACAATAAACATTTATTCCACCTATCAAATACTGTGGGCTCGCCAATAATTGTTTTGTCTCTCTAGACCTTTAGGTCCATATGTGCAAAGCAGAACTAACTTTAGTCCTGGACAAAGTGGAATTGAAAGTTTGAGATGTACTGTCCTTAAGATAACCTTACAGAAATTAATTGGCAGACTTAAATCATGACAGTGAGGACGTAGGGCTCCCTGTTCTTGAGCGATATGATCCTTTCTTAAAAACGTTGATAAAGCCAATAACTCTACCAGTCTGTAAAGATTTTACCATATAATATGAATAATCAAAGTACAAAAAGCTCAGTCGTATATGTGACCCATCATATCGAAAGGTACCTTAAGGTCGGCATAGTAAATTACGAGATACGGGCCATTGAAGCTGAGCATAGTTAAAAATCATGTCCAATGTCAAATTTCTAATTTCATCACAAACGTTACCTTTGAAGTGTATTCTATAATATTACCCGGGTTCCAATATCGAAACATAAGATAAATGTTTTAAAAGCCGAGGTAAAAATCCTTTCTCCATTCAAGTTTTACCAGTACAGAATCTTTAAACTAGATTTTCTCAGAACTACAGTTTTCTAATTTGGATGTAACTTTGCAATCGAACATCTAATAACCAAAAGCAAGGTGTCAGTTTAAAGCTTAAAATATAATCTTTCAAATGAGACCAAAAAAAAAAATCAATTTTCATTTTGGGACCCTTAACCCTAACTGATCATGAAACTTTTCTCGTTTCTCCTCGAAAAGGGAAGGGTGCTGAAATATGCGTGTTTTCACCAGGATTCGAACCAGTGACCTCCCGTTTCCCAGGCGAGTCATACCCGTAGCAGGCCACCGCGGAGACGCTGCCCGGCCAGCGATTTGGTCCCAGCATATAACCCCGTCTGTGACGTATCTGGACTTTTAGCACATTTTCGTGATTTTCTAAAGTGAGATTTAGTGAGATCTGGTTCTGTTAGGGTTAAGGTACCTTTCGATGTATAAGGTAATGGTGCACGTTTTATCAAACATTGTGTCAAATTTTCACCCAACATTGTGCAAAATTTAACCCAACCTGTTAACCATGTTCCCTTTTTAACACAACTTTTTTCTGTGTGTAAAGAAATTATATTTACAAACCAAATATCTATTCAACCCAGTTACAGATGATTGATAAATGTCAACATATATGTACGTATAATAGTAAAGATCTTCTTACAAAAAGAAATTAGAGTAAATCCACTTTTCGAAGGGAATATTGAACAAGAAAATAAAGTTTTCCAACACTTGCAAAAGAGATGCTATTAAAAAGAAAGGACATGCAAATTCCATTCTACATCAGTGTGTAACGCAGATTCGTCCCACCTTATAACACAACACCATAAGCTAATGTATATATTAACCGATGAATTTCAGCTATGAAGTGTCAATCTGAATATACCCATAGGCCCAAGCAATCTTATGGGATAAATAAAATGTAGTATTCCCGTTCTACGTAGATTGGATTGTGATGGAATATACTATATTAACTATCGATGGATCCTTAGCAATGTCAGCGAACTTAAATCGACTGTAAAAGACACACTTTTAATGACGCTGGATCAATCATCAAGCTCAAATAAAAAAATCATGTAATTTACAGACATTAAAAGGGAAGCTTTTGTTTTAGTTATAAACTTATAAATTCATCAATGCTTTGATAATATTCAGTAATTACTAGCTTACATCTAGTAGACAATATATTCTTAAAGTTCCTATGGTTTCCACCTTTGTGGTACGCTGTCAGTTCTCCCCCTGCGGTCGTCTGATATCCTACTTCAGTCGTAGTTTGGAATTTTATTATGATTAAAACTTTTAAGTTATCGTTGTTTTAGATAGGTCTATACAAATTATATAATTTTTGTTTGGAGAAGAAATTATAGTACAAGGTATCGCAAAAGGAACTGCAATAGTATAATCTCTATTCATATATCCTCACTTCCATTAACAGAAAAGTAGGTCACAACAATGTCGAGTCGGTGTATCATTTGCCGACCAGGTGAGAAAATATTTTTATTCAAGGCTTCTGCGGTTTACTTTATCCCTTGTGCTAGATATTGAGCCTTCCGTTAAGTATAGGGTAACATAATACGTTGTTTTGCTGGTGCGATCTAAATCACTGTCAATTATTGGATCGTTAGTCGTGCTGACTCTTTCTAACCATAACAGCAGACTGTCTCCAGCTTTTACAGTAAATATTGATATGCTAGTGAACTGGGTTTTTTGTTTGTTTCGGGGAGAGATTTTACATATGTGAGGCGACAGATCGAAAGGTACAACACTGCGACTAAGTTTGTCAACAAGCAAATTAAACTTGTAAATCTTAAAGAAAATTCAATAATATGGGTGTCCTGTTCATCGTAACTTCAAAATTGAATGGTCAATTTTCAAAAACTGTTTCACGACATACATGTAAGATGCACCGATTAAAAACAGGCACACCGAAGACGGGCAAATACATATAGCTTGGTTAAACTTCATTAATCAGTCATAAATCTAGCTCAAAGGTTATCTTAGCAAACACTAAACGTTTTTACATATTTTAATAAACGTTTCTAAGCGTTTTGAAACTTCTAAAACAAAAAGTGTTTTTAACGTTTAAAAAACGTTTTGTGTTTGTTGGGATGAAATAAAGTTATGGATTGTAACACTTTGCTTTTTTAAAATGTATCTTGCTGTTGTTTCTCATTGTCTCAAGGCTGTCATGTTTTGTCTTAATAAATATGAAATCTATTAGAGGCGATATAAAGTTTTCTGCCTGTTTTCCTTAGACTTGGATTTGAAATATTTTACGAGAAACCTTTTATTTGTGTGTTCCACACATACTTCTTACTAAAATACAGTTTCAATTCTATATTATATCAATAAGAAACCATCTACAAAACTGTTATGAGACCCTTCATAATGAAACTTGCCAATCAAATATGCATTGTGTAATAGACCCAGCAAATATTTCCCCACAAGCAATAACGTCAGACGTTTCTTAATCACTTATACAATCGCAAATTGATATGCCTAAAGCATGTGAAGTAAGAAATGAAATTACTCCCTAAATCAACATATATATATCTGTATTAAATATCTCTTTATTTCTTCAAACAAATTTGAACAATGGATAAAGATTTTCCTGATTTCAGATTGATTATGTTTTAAGGATATTTTACTAATTTAACGTTTGCTATTGTCAATCAATCTTATATTTGTTGAATTAGGTTTTAAGAAAGTTAAAAAATATTGAAAGAAAGAATATTCACAAATAAAAAAATATTATCCCCTTGGAGGTCATTGACGGTCATTGACCTTTACAACACTTTTGGACCGAATACAAATCCAGAACGCAGTTTCTTCCAACAGATTTTCCGGTGCATTTATACCACCACTGTACAAACTAATGAGCTTATTTGAAAGATTAGCTAACTTCTTATTTATTTATCCCTCTGTCCTTAACGTTCTCAACAAATTTCTCACTTTTCACCGCTTTCCTTTGTCTTTTTTCTCTCTAAGACCAATCATCTTTAAAAGTCTCTGAGGTTTGGGAAGCTTAAACAGACACCCTAAAATTTGATCGTATGGGAACCATAGATAACTTTCAAAACGTAAGTATACTTGATGCCTATACCATGCTTGTTGCATTGGGGTATAAGTTTGTTTCCTCTTGTTTACTCTTGTAAGGATACATGCCAAAGAGGTATGGTGCAGGGGGTGACAATACTTTATGCACATCCTTTATTTCTGTGAATGTGTAAATTCTTAGCTATAATCATGTGTGTTTACAGATTTTAATTCAATTTTTATCTAGTTTTAACTCTGTATATTTCCTTGGTTCCAATTTCTAGAATTATACATATTTCATTGAACTATATACAAAGAAGTATAACCCAAACATTCTTATTTTTTTTACAAGACGTGTGTTTACAAATCCCTATTTTCTTACAATTTTACGTGTATTTCAATTATTGGCTCTTCATCCACCGGCTCTTCGTCCACCAGATCCCACATCACTACTCATTGCCTTTTCAGATATAACTAAATTAATTTAAATTTAAATCTTGACAACTTAGAAATATACCTTAAATATGATACCAAACTTTCCTCAATACGTACAGTAGTTTTTGAAAAAATACACGTTTTCCATTATTTTTCAAAGAAATATGAAACAGATCCCTGATATTTGATGGAGCTATTTCTGACTCAAGGCCATATGTGACTCGTCATATCAAATTACGACACTTGTTAGAATCTTCATGTTTTTCATTTCATAAAAAAATAACACTATACCACGCCTGAAATTGAATATTTCTTTTCAATGGTGATTAATAGTTGAAATAACATCATGATGCAACGAATCCACTCTGTACAATATATGGATTAATATGTGATTACCAATAAAAATAAAATTCAGTTTAATGTATGGTCTACCATGGTGTTATCGGTGTCATGACATGGGAAACATGTAGGTTTAGGCAAGTGCCTTCGTTTGATATGACAAGTTACATACATGTATAATTGTGATGACTCAACCCGAAAAAGGGGACTTTGCGACAGAACACTTTTGGAGAAACTCATGAAAATAGGCAGCCAAAAATAAAGAAAATGATAAACATATCAAGCAGATTATCTGTTGTAAAATTTGATCGCCTTGATCAATTTCAACAAGTAAGATGTCATTTTAAAGCTTAGTAAATGCTGTAACAGATGAAAAGATAAAATCAAAATTGATATCATCTTCAAAGTCCCCCCTTTCGGGGTGAGTCATCACAAGTATGTTTTTTTAGCAGCAGGCAAGGAATATTAAGAAACTGCCAAATTTACTTCTTTGATATTTCTTTTGTTCTTCAGAATGTCAAATTGAAAATTTGTTTAATATAAAGATATGAAAATATTTCTAAATATAGAAGTATCAGCATAGACAAGCAAATAATAGCGAGTGTTATTGATAGCTTATAACGGGCAAAGGACCTGCTAGAGATGCGAAAGTTGTCATAATTTCTTTTGCTAGATGTACGTAAGGGAGATTTGACTAGATATGTTTGAATTTAAAGAAGTAAATGGACTCGAGGTTTCTGCAATGCATAAACATAATAATAATAATAATAATACACACCATTTATAGAGCGCCTTATACGACTGTTTCAAAGCGCTGATGCCTATTATTACGCTGCCGTCAGGAAACCGTCACAATCATTTCGCATTCACCTAGGAGTCGCTGGCCAAGCGCGCACCCTATCTGCACTTAGATTGTAATGTTTCCCATAATACCTTCCCAATATCGCTCGGGTAAACGAAGCAATGAGGATTAAATGCCTTGCCCAAGAACATAACCCGTTGGCCGTAGCGGGGCTCGAACTCGCGATCTCATGATTCGGAGTCCTGCGCTATTCCACTAGACCACACGAGCTAGTTTTGAATTAAGGGTATACGTATTGAAAATCATGTTAATTTGATTGAGTAATAAAAGGAAATTTAAATCAATGTTTTGCTTTACACATTAATTTCAGGACTTTAGTGTCCTAGTCCATGATGTGTATATAATAGTTGGAAATGTGAAGCATGATAAAACTTTAAACAGCCATGATATTTAAAATCGTACTGTTGCTAGACCAGAAAAACTGAAATACCCTTGTCGCAAATGCCATTATGATAATCGTAATTACCTGTAACAATAACAATTATTGTAGAACAGATAGCCCTAACCTTTCTCAATATTTTTGAAGATTTTCATTATAAGCTAGGCAAGGTAGCGTTCGCATGACAATTAGAAAATATTTAAATAAACACGATTTAATCAATTCATTTTAAAGAACAATTAGATATCTCTTACTGAGTATCCCCTGACATTAGTCAACCTACGCATGACAATTAGAAAATATTTAAATAAACACGATTTAATCAATTCATTTTGAAGAACAATTAGATATCTCTTACTGAGTATCCTCTGACATTAGTCAACCTATAAAAATATTATTTCTAGATTCTATTA
>JXSR01S003336.1:129885-142065 GCA_000969725.1 Ophiothrix spiculata
TAATAAAGGTTTGTATTCAAATGAGTTTTTACCTCCGACCACTTTCTTAAATCAAATTTACGATTTTAATACCACAACTAAGATCAAATTTTTACTGTAAATTTTCACGTCCAAATTGAAGAGATATAGTGGTTAGTTTCTGAATGATTTAATTTGCTCCATTTTGAAAATTGTATTTTTGAAAAATTACTGAATGATTAACGCACAGTATGTAAAATTTACACATTATTCAGATATTAGCAGATATTCTACCAACTCGATTCAAAGTACCTGGATTGGTAGAATACTAACCGATAAATTTCAGCATGTCCCTTGGCAAGAAGGTGGTATCCTAATTCTATTCTTAAATGATAAGAAACTTTGAAGTGTCGATCTGAATATGCCACAAGCAATGGTACAGGATCAATGATATACTATGTGGTATATCTGTTCTACTTAGATTTAATTGTAATGGATATACTACACCAACAATTTGGCTTCAAACCATGTTTCCTATTTATAAAAGCAATGCTCTTACACAAAAGGGCCTATTATTTAGATACAATCTCCAAAAAAGTTTTTCAAAAAGAAAGAGAGCCAACTTTAAATAAAAATCAGGAACAGGTTGGACATATAAATGTTGTTGCGTTGCGCGATTGCATAAAGGGCAAATAGATCAATGGGAGGAGAGAAGAAAGAACCCTGTTAAATGTACTTCTATAGATTATATAAATCATACAAGCCACAAGCAGTTGCAATTTATTACCTTCATCTCATAGAATAGATTAAAGGAGCATAGTTCGATTACTTCAACTTTTTTTTCAAACTTGTTCTGATTCTCATTTTCTAATATTTCATGTGAAATTTGATGGTTGAAGCGTGTTTAGTTTTAAAGATATTGGTAAAAATGTGTGTAATTCTAATTAATTTATACAGCAAAGTATAGAAAGCTATGAAATACATAATGCCTTATAAATCAAAATGTTTGGGCCGATTTAACTGAAATTTGAAATTTAAGAGTGTTGATCTTGCATATGAATCTAAAATCCAAATTTTGAAAATTCGGACCATTCTCCTTTAAAGAATAGTGCTTTCCAATATTTGTTGTTCGATTTGTATTACTGTTGTGTCAGTCTTGATAACATCAGACATAAAATTTGAAGTAACCTCTGGCAAAGAGGAGGTATTTTTATCTAATATTTGTAAGTAAGCTTTGTCTATTAAAGTTTGGCGTAAACGGATCGGACAGAAAGATACAGAAATTCGTATAGGTTACCTTGCTTCTTAGATACTATGACAAAGGCTTATAACTAACGTTACTTTTAGTTATAATCAAAATCAAAATCAAAATATGACATGTTTATAAAAGTATGACTTAATCTCATTTTGAAAGTCATCTGATAAGATAAAACTATTAGAAAAAATTAAAATGCTCCTGACAAAATGACAATCTCTTTAAGAATTCTCCCATAAAAAGTAGGTTAGAGCTAGTGCTGTATCACTTTTCAACCAGGTGGGAAAATATTCATTTCCCAGGGTTCTGTGGTTTATTTTCCACTTGTACTACATGTGAAGCTGTCTTAGGGAAGTATAGTGCATCTATAAATCCTCTGTTTATACCATATTTTCATCTACAAATATACTTTCACATGGAAGCATATTCACTGAACTAGAAATACAGAATTCTCGAAGGTCAACTGATCCTATTCAGGGGGAAAAATCGGACATTATCGGATCACTGCCCTTTAGTGATTAGCTTTATACAAGAATATATTTCAAGATAACCAACTATACTGAACTTTTCAAAAATCGCTAGTTGATCAAATCACTACAGGCATGTCAGTTGCGTACATTTGTAAACACGTGCATTTATTGACTTATCTTGTTGTGTTTCTTTCACCGTGCTCCTGGATTTACTTTAAGGAAAGACGTGTAATTGTGCGGTAAATGTGCGGCTAGATAGATGTTTCATCAGGTTCTGATTTTGTCCCTGAGTAAACAGGAATGTCAAAATGATGCATCTCCTAGACCATAAGGCAAGTCTCTTTAATCAAATCATCTTTTGGAGAACAAAGTAGAACCTAAACCTCAACGCATTTAAAATTACATATCGACTAAATAAAAACACGACATCTTAAGTGATCCCAATTATCTTTATATAGATATAGATAATAAAAAGGGCATGTAATTTAGTTTTAACATGCGTCAAGATAATTTAAGAATATTAGAAAACACGTTTTTGTCTTTAACATTTTTGATGTTCATCAGAATGTTAAATTTAGACATAGTTTAAAGACAAAATATGAACATATTGCTAAATATAGAGCCATCAGCATAATTATAAGAAGGTAATAATAACGGCCTTGGTAGCAAATAACGGGCAATAAACCTGATGAAGACGCTTCATTAGTTTTTTGGTTTATGTATGCAAGGAACGTAATTTGAAGGATCTATAAGGTGAGGAATTTTCAGTTTTGAGTGCATAATTAAACCAGGGAAGGGGATTTTATTTCGACTATTTTGAATAGATTACCGAAATCAGAAGTACGTGTTTATCAGCACGTTTTAATCCAATGAATAATTTTCAAAAACACACACACACACACATATCAAAACTAATCTGTAGTGGACAGTCAAATTTCAAATGCTTTGACTTGACCTCGTTTGCAACGGACAATAAAAAAGAAGTTGGTTAAGCCGAAGAGACTGTTTCAGTAAATATTTTTTTTCTCATGTAGAAAATATTTAAAGGGAATATTTACATATCAGATACTATATTTAGTTGTATACGTAAATACGCACAAGGGGCATTCTAATTGCACAGCCAGAGTCGCATACTAATCTGAGCAATTTAATGTTAAGATTTGAGAGTATCCGCTATTTTAACTAGGGTTCAGTTTTTCTAAATTCATTACCATATGTGTATATATATCTCGATAATTTAGCTTTTGGTATTTAGATATTGGTAACTTGTTGACTTGGCTTGACTTGCGCAGTTCAACACTGTCGTCGTTTGTAAATAAAAGATATCCCAGACAGTATAAATATTACATACATATGTATGGAGCTCTCACCAACGTAATTCCTGAAATAAATGTAGGGATCAATATTACATTAACGACGATTATGTCAACTGGAGATATTTACATTAAACCTGTATTTACATACATATTATATACGATCTTACAGAATCGAGGGATAATTTTGGTTACGCGGGTCATCTCGAAAGGACACACGTTACATTTTTATATTTCACAATGACGCTGGATCGATCATCAAGCTCAAATAAAAGAATCATGTAATTTTTTTAGTTATAACCTTATAAATTCATCAATGCTTTGATAATATTCAGTAATTACTAGCTTACATCTAGTAGACAATATATTCTTTAAGTTTCTATGGTTTCCACCTTTGTGGTACGCTGTCGGTTCTCCCCCTGCGGTCGTCTGATATCCTACTTCAGTCGTAGTTTTGAATTTTATCATGATTAAAACTTTGTAAGTTACCGTTATTTTTAATAGGTCTATGCAAATTATATAATTTTTGTTTGGAGAAGAAATTGTAGTGCAAGGTATCGCAAAAGGAACTGCAATAGTAAAATGACGATAATCTCTATTCATAAATTCCCACTTCCATTAACAGAAAAGTAGGTCACAACAATGTCGAGTCGGTGTATCACTTGCCGACCAGGTGAGAAAATATTTTTATTCAAGGCTTCTGCGGTTTACCTTTTCCCTTGTGCTAGATATTGAGCCTTCCGTTATTAAGTATAGGGTAACATAATACGTTGTTTTGCTGGTGCGATCTAAATCACTGTCAATTATTGGATCGCTAGTCGTGCTGACTCTTTCTAACCATAACAGCAGACTGTCTCCAGTTTTTACAGTTTTTTTTTTGTTTCGGGGAGAGATTTTACATATGTTTACCGCCGCGGCAAAAGGGTCCAGTTGTCGGCTCGTACATGTTGCTCCTTGTAGCATATCTAAAGTATGGTATTTGTATACACCAGATATGCTACAATGAGCAACATGTAGGAGTCGACAACTGGACCTTTTTGCCGCGGCGGTACACATATGTGAGGCGACACATCGAAAGGTACAACACTGCGACTAAGCTTGTCAACAAGCAAATTAAACTTGTAAATCTTAAAGAAAAAACAATAATATGGATGTCCTTTTCATCGTAAGTTCAAAATTGAATGGTCAATTTTCTAAAACTGTTTCACGACACACATGTAAGATGCACCGATTAAAAACAGGCACACCGGCGACGGGCAAATACATATAGCTTGGTTAAACTTCATTAATCAGTCATAAATTTAGCTCAAAGGTTATCTTAGCAAACACAAAACGTTTTTACATGTTTTAATAAACGTTCCTAAGCGTTTTGAAACTTCTAAAACAAAAAGTGTTTTTAACGTTTAAAAAACGTTTAGTGTTTGTTGGGATGAAATAAAATTATGGATTGTAACACTTTGCTTTTTTAAAATGTATCTTGCTGTTGTTTCTCATTGTCTCAAGGCTGTCATGTTTTGTCTTAATAAATATGAAATCTGAAATCTATTAGAGGCGATATAAAGTTTTCTGCCTGTGGATTTGAAATATTTACGAGAAACCTTTTATTTGTGTGTTCCACACATACTTCTTACTAAAATACAGTTTAAATCCTATATTATATCAATAAGAAACCATGTACAAAACTGTTATGAGACCCTTCATAATGAAACTTGCCAATCAAATATACATTGCGTTATAGACCCAGCAAATATTTTCCCACAAGCAATAACGTCAGACGTTTCTTTACAATCACTTATACAATCGCAAATTGACATGCCTAAAGCATGTGAAGTAAGAAATGAAATTGCTCCCTAAATCAACATAGATATATCTGTATTAAATATCTCTTTATTTCTTCAAACAAATTTGAACAATGGATAAAGATTTCCCGATTTGAGATTGATTGTGTTTTCAGGGTATTTTACTTACTTAACGTCTACTCTTCTCATTTAATCTTACATTTTTGAGTTAATGTTTAAGCATATAAAAGAAATATTAAATATTCATTCACTGAAGCGGATATTTTCTGTTCCATTTCTCTAAGAACGATTGATAAAATCGAAATACGTTCATCAGACAAAATAACACAAGTTGACAAAATAATCGCAACACACAGTTAAACTGTTGTTAAATACTAAAATAATTTACCGTATAGTTGATGGCTGGTGTTGTTCTAGTTCTATCAGGGAATAAAACAACGATATTCGTTTTATTTATATGGTGCTATGTTATCATTGAAACTAATTATATATGTTCTTTACGTCATCAGTATATCCCAAAGCAAAGTTTTATTTGGCACCATCGCGTAACGTCAACGTTAATGCCTTTTTGTACCTATGTGGCTATGAATTAAACAGAGTTATGAGAACGTTGTACGTTTCCTTTTTATACAAAGTAACGTGAAACAATAACAACAACTTGTGCAAAAAAGGAAATGCTCTCCTTCAATTCCGTATTTTGCGTTATATGCTATATCAGGGTTAATGTTAAAGTTGTAAATGTTATAATAATACAAAATAGTCATATTTATTATCAGTTTATCAAAAAAAAATAAGTATGTAATCATAAAATCGACATTATTGCTCTTGTAAAACAGTTATCATATTCTACAGACAACCCGAACAAATTTTCTTTCTCTTTCTTTATTTCAAAGATACGTGATGTCGGTACAATTACCTGTATTGAACTTTTCAGAAATCGCTCGTTAATCAATTTGCTACAGGCATGTGAGTGGCGTAATTGTAGACACGTGCATTGCCTTATCTTGTTGTGTTTCGCTCATCGTGCTCTAGGGTTTATCCAAGGAAGGACGTGTAATTGTGCCACCTAGGCAGATGTTTTATCCGCTATGAGTTTTTTCTCCATATACGGGAATGTCAAATCCAAACGTCCGGTAACATGATACTTGTTTTATTAAATCCTATCAAGGCAATATAGATAACCTGCAAGATCTATAGCGTAATGCAATCTTAATGACGTGCCACATAGTGGACACATCTCAAGATCTCGTAAATGATATTGGTTTTGACATCCAGACTAGAATAACATTGATTATAATTCTCCAGCATAATATATTAGATATGAACAAAACTCTGTTCCGGTTTTTTTTTGTTTAAATGTTCTTATGGTCAAGGCTATTTTTCTTGTTATAATACGTCAGGAATACATATTCGAAATATAGTATTGTATTCAGCATCATATACAAGCAAACTTTACGCTAACCTTATTTATATAAATCATAAACTGTACTGCACTATGATAGATATTTCCGTGGCCTAATCAGTAGTTCAAAGCAAAAGGAGAACTGGAGTGCTGGGGGAACAGCTTTCAACACATGACATAAGATATGCATGCACTCTCCTCTTAAAGGGTGTCACACCAACATCAGAGATGTCATCGACTACACTATCTGACAAGTTATTCCATATATGCACGGCTGCGTGGACGAAAGTCCGGCCAGTGGAAACAATTCTGGATACAGGAACGGCAAGAGCATGGCAAGGCCTGGACAGACTGGATCGGGTGGCTCTTCTGATGATATATCGCTTTTTGTTGGGCATAGACTGGTGTGCCTTGACGTCTTTTGTGTAGCGATCAGATGTTAAGTTCTAGTCTGGCATCATCCTCATCCACACTAATAACTCGAAGTGCCATTTTTCTGGATGGAATCTAGCAATCCGAGTGTTGTTGGGCTGGCACTCTACCAGGAAAGCAATGTGTATTCCAAAACACCTCGAACTTGCGCCTTATAGATGGTTGCTCTGCCTCTTTGGTCAAGTTTGTTGGCCACTCTTCTCAGGGCTCCGAGCCTTTGTCCAGCACGTGAAGCAATGTTGGAGATGTGCTTTGACCAGGTTAGTTTGCTATCAACGGTGATTCCCAAAATCTTCAGCTCATTCATCTGTGCCAAGGTCGTATCACCAAACTGCAGGTGAGGTCTGGTTGGATTTCTTTTCCTGGAGATAGTCATCGCCTTGCACTTTGATGGTTCAAATGTGACCTTCCACCTGTCAGCCCAGATCCTCCTCCTCTCCAGATCTTTGTTCAGATTTGCTGTAACAGCCACAGGATCATCAGTTGATTTGGTTTTGCAGAACAAGGTTGAATCATCTGCGTATAAATAGAGTTGATTTTCACACTCGTTGGTCAAATCATCGATGAAGAAGGAGAAGAGGGGTGGTCCTAAAATAGATCCTTGAGGAACCGATGCGTTGATTGAGGTAGTATCAGATGACTGGCCTGTCAATACAACTTTGATGGAACGATCTGTCAAGTAGCTCTTGATCCAGGCAAGTAATTTTCCACACACTCCCATTGCAGTAAGTTTAAAGCATAGACCATTATGCCATACATTGTCAAAAGCCCCTTTGATATCCAAGGCAATGAGGCACACTTCATTCCCTTTATCCAAGAAGCTGGACCACTGTTGGGTGAATGGTTAGAATGTCAGCCAAGCTGTGATGAGGTCTTAAGCCGAATTGCCGATCTGAGAGCAAGCCATTTCCAAAGAGGTACTTTTGAAGATGATGGTGTATTACTGCCACCATAACCTTGCTGATGATAGAAAGTAGTGAGATGGGGCGATACATGGATGGATTAGACTTACCATTATATACATACATACATACATACATTCAGGATTTATAACATAGGTGGATATGCTACGTACAATATTAGTAATATTTGACTACAAATTAAGAATCTTCTACATCAAAACTACTGTTAGATACATGCGATTATAAAGTGAAAAAAATGTAGTGATCATAATGATTCCATCAGTCGCACTAAACATCTTCGAACATACTGTAACTTTCTAATTGGGATCCGTAATGTCTAGATATTTATTGCGGGAATATCATGATGTCGATTATAATTCATGAGAATTCAGTTCAAAGGACATGCGAGTGAAGTATATAGTTAGCCTTATCTCTTTTCGAGTAACTACTAACACTTAATCTCAATTATTGTTTTGCGTTATTGTGATACTACTGTATATTTATACAGGATCTTTAGATAGGATCACGTGGTCAGATGGTTTTTTTAATTATCTGATTCAAGTATGGCGTAAAATAAAATATCGAGATAAAAAAATTCAACACATCCTGCAATTGTAAAAATACTAAATGAGTACTAAGTATTCGATTATAACTTACGATGTAATCTTGAGATCAATCGCATCACCATCTTTTAATAGTATTAATTCATAGCAAATATAAAATGCCATAAATTATTTTTGTCATGACTCTGGGATAACAGGTGTTACATTTATTCATTCCAGCATCTTGTCGTTGAAAAAGGACCGTCCCCTTAATGCTGTATGAAATCTTATGTTCTATCTACAAGTCTTTCCTGAAGCTTTTCATTATGATCCTTGTCAATATGGTTATTTGTATCTTTGTCAACACAGACAATGCATTGCGTAATAAATCCAGTAAATGTATATCCTCCAGGAATATCTTCAATCATTACACTAGCAATCACGTGTACAATTACAATTTGGCATGCCTCAAGTGAGAGCAAAATATAGTTCTTTTATATCAACAACGATATGTGTATTAAAATGGTTTTGCATTTCTATAAAAGAAATCTCAAGAATAAAGATATACAGTCAATTATTTAGGAATGATTGGATTGTATCTTGAGGGTGGTATCAAAGGTACTAATAAGAGGGGAGCTTGGCCGAGCGGTTAGATCACGGGTCTCTTAATACAGAGGTTGTGGGTTCGAGTCCCGGGCCAGGTGGTTTACGTCTCCTTGTTTCCTTGGGCAAGAAACTTTACTCTAATTGCTCCATGGTTCGATAAACACACTACTTGCTCTCGCTCTGAGTTCCGTTCCCCGTCCGATTCTGTGGTTTTACCCCATCAACGGCGGGAATATGTCAGTTATCGATATGGTCTATTGCTTCACGCACATCACATGTAAAAAATCACATATTGAATAAACATTCATTAAATAAATTATCTATTACTTAAAAAATGAAATCTTCGGCAATCAATAACCCTCTAGTATATTAACATTAGCTGATTAAGGCTCTTGTCACAAATCACCGTATAGAGTAAAACGTATATAAACGTACTTTATCCCACCTTTGCTCTGTTTTATGCATTGTTGTTTGTTATGTGTTCGTTACAAGTACGTTCAATACGTTTACGTTTAGTTCGTTATTCATACGGTGGTGGTCCGTTTAGCACACGTTCAATATGTGAAACTTCTGTACGTTATTCGTACGTATTGCTCTATACGATGATGTCTGACAGAGCCTTTACCGTCTCTGCGCGTACATGAAATGAGTTTGTTTTTCTTTATGCGCAATTAATCGAGCTCTCGTAAGATCCCAAACCCCTAAAACAGCTTCCTGAATGACCTTAAAGTTTAGGTTTTATAACATATACCTAATACATATATAGATGTATTACCTTCTACAAAATAATAAACTGAAACCCATTTGACGTGCAAGTCGAGTGGAGAAGAGTTGATGTCTTCTTACAGGACATTACATTCGCGACTCAGGGATTACAAAGGCAACAGCACTATACCCGATGGTCAAAATTTGGTGGCTTGTACGTCGAGGCCATACAAAGCGCTTGCCATACATACCTATATACAAAGTATTTTGTCAGACCTTAGGTACCTTAAAATTATGTTTGCATTAATTCTCACTAAAATCTAGGCCATATGAAATCTGCATCCATCAAAATGTCATCCAGGCAAGGAAATGATTTCCCAGGTACCGCTGGAATATCTTTCAATATGCATATGTTATGTAAGATTACAATCAGCCCAAGTAAAATGAAAATTAAGCCATGTTCGTAATTTTGTTTCGCAATATTGTCTTTTGAAGGTTTTGCTAAAATCAGTCAACCCAACCAAAGAAAAGGGGAAAAAGTCTGGTTTTTTATAACTAATAATTATATGAACTATATCAAAGCTATCATCATAAAATGTGGCAGGATTGTCATAAGTAACATTTTACGCAAGCTTCATGATGACTAAAAATAGATACCATAGCAAATTTGTCATAAATGCCAACCAGTTTGATTCTTCAAGAAACAAATGGAAAAAGAAAAACATGAACAAAATTATTTGGCATAATAATTGACAAAACTTTCATATCTCCCTCTTTCATTTAAACGACATGTATATGTGGCTTCCTGGTATATGAGTAAAATCAAACTGTTAATTGTAATACAATTTTGTTTTAATTTTGCCCATGCTGTATTCTTACATTTTAAGTTACCATTTCATTGGCAAGAATAACAACTAGGTAGTAGTGGTATTTAAAAACAAAATTCATATATAAAAAAACAAGTCTTTCATTAAACCAATAGGACCAAGCTCCTTTTGTGCGATTCTTGTGCAGTATAGAAGATCTTTGATCAAACACGGTCACATTTTCTAAAATGTGTATTCCATTTGATTCTGTTCAAAGATAATTGATCAAGAGATTTGTAAACCAGTTTGTACATCACACAAAATTATTCAAACAAGATGAACACACAGATAGGAGACATGAAAGATGATATGTAGCTGAAAAGGATGAGCACCTACATATGTCTTAAATATTAACACAAACTGGGTGATCCGCTAGACGCATTTTGTCCTGCGTAGGTGTATCCCAAACGTCTAGGAGATTCTTAACAATGTTCAGTGTATAATAGGGTAAACAGATCAGTTCATAGAGGGAAGGAATTGCGATGAGAACGCAGATACTAAAATGTACGCGGGATCTTGTGCATCAACCCAGAGGTATAAACCACACAAATGACGTGCAAAGATTTATTGATTTGTTACAGGAGTTATATTTTCAAGTTGCCAAGGTACCTTGGCTACAACTGACAAAAGATGAATAAAAATAGGTATCCCTTGATATGAGGTAATAAAATGTAATAGAGATTGGAATTTTCTCCTTAGCAGAGGAAAGTACGTCATTTGAGTTCATACTAAATAATCTACTGGGAACTCGACTACATGCATCTGTCGTCCACTGACAGTTGGCGACTGTCCAGAGTTTACTTTTTAAAATGAATATTTCATACATGTATATCTCAATAATAGAATATACAACCTTGTATTATCAAGCTGCTGTGTTAACTACCATACTTAAATTATTACCTGTGTCATGTAAAAAATATAATAGGGATCAATTTCATCAACATTCGAATAAATGGATTTTAATTACGTTTGCTTGTTTTATAAATAAATTGATACGCAAATGACAGAAAAAATATTTTATGAACAATGACTCAATAGGTATTTGTTTAATATTTATTTAATAAGTAATATGTCTTTCTCTCCACCTTGTGATATAACTTAATGAGATTGACACAAACATTTTAAAAAGTAATATCTTTCAACAACATTGCTTAGTTTTGTATGTCAATCATTTTGTACCACAACCGAAGCTGATATTATCAGGTTAATGAAGTGTGTCCTATTTAAAATTGGCTCATTTTGCCGCAGTGTCCTGTCACAACAAACCGATTAAAATATGATAAAATTGTATATAGTAGACAACTTAAGTGACAAGACCGATATCATGATTTGTGCAATCAAATGATTTAGAAAATGTACAATGTTAATTGCACCAGCCACAGTTTGTTTTGGAAATTCTTACACCTATTTTCTTGCATTATTTGAAGATAGAAAACAACATATAGTATAAAGTAGAGGTCTAGTAACGAAATATCTGGTTATCGTCACGTAACCATCGATTTTATTTTGATCAAAATTACAGGAACCCCTCTTAATGAAATGTCTACCATCAAATGTTATATTAACTTAAAAACTAAAGCCCAACCGGCGGTTGCCTGCCGGTTCTGGGCGGTTCAACCGGAATAAACAATAGCCAACCGCCTAGAACCGACAGACAACCGCCGGTTGAGTTTTGAAGCTTTGAAAAGTGTTTCAAAAGGCAACATTACACAAGAGCTTAAGAGCATTTGAATATTCTATGCCTAGATATTTACGCATTTATCGAATGGGATTTAAGGGTACGAGGAATCCACATGCTCAGGAAAATGTGAAAATTAACTATTTTTCAATCATGAAAAGATAAATAGTTTCCACTGCCTTTGCGGGGACTCGAACTATGGATTATGGCGGGGGTTAGATCGTGAACTAAAATCTAAAACATAAACATTAG
>JXSR01S003336.1:143775-155777 GCA_000969725.1 Ophiothrix spiculata
GAGCACCTGATGCATATATGGGACGTGAGGAGGCTGTTAACCAAGAGCACTCATTATTATTCGGTCAGATTTTTCAGCATACCCAATTTCAGTCTCTTCCTCGTTGCTGACTGCTCATGCCAAATAGTTAATATTTGAACTACGTGTGTATGTCGTGTAAGATATAGTTAAAGCGGGTTGCGCAAAAAACGCCAAGCTGCCTTGTCTATACATGCTAGATACAGTGCTGTCATAAATGCACTTTCTAAACCCGTAAGCACATGTTATGCCCGGATTCATATACCAGGAAATATTAAGCTGCCTGCCTTATTTTCGTTATTATTTGCTACCTTATTGTCACTGGATTATATACTATTAATATGAACTTACAAAAGCCATGGAAATATATACTGATATATTTACCACGTTGGAAATTTTTACCTCTTAATAACTAACATCGCTGTTCTTTACTAAGGATAAATTTAAGAACATACATTTGGAATTATGTCGTCGGCGTCAGCAGGACAGAGGCAAGTAATACGGAAATGTAAAAGTGCAACAATTACTATAGATGGGTATAGTTATACTATTGGTGAGTAATTTAATGAAAACCATTTGTTTTTGGTTTACAATTGCCATAGGATTAAGAAATGTTGTATATGTTTGCCGTATATAAAAAGTTAAAATATAATATACATTCTTACCGTCGTTGATGCTGCTGAAGTGTTTATAAATATTTTATTAACATTGTAATAAAGACGCCATACGCGCCTATCATTTCACGATATTGCATTTTTAAATGTATAAGATAGGTAAATAGTAACAAGGCCATTTGCATAATTTGAGTGATTATTGGTGTTATATTATAGACATTAAATATTAAATGAAACGTGCGTGTGACTGAAATATACATATAAAAACTGCTTTGCCATTTTATTAAACTGTCATTCAAAACACTTAACTTGCAAATAACATTTGCAGAAAATCCTGCGTATGAAATTAACAAAACATGTTTTGATTGAAGTGTTCAATACAAAATCAATGTTAATATTCGCAGCAGTGTTCTCTGTCATTTGCAGTGTACAATACTAGAGAACACGTAACACGTGCTCAAAACAGTTACACTTTTATAACACTAGACACGTGTTCAACTTGTAAAAATACTAAAGGAACACTTAACATTTGTGAAAAATAATTTCAAAAGAACGCATGTGTTCTTTTGAAATAATTAGTGTTCAAAATGTAAATTTTGAACATTGGTGTTAAAAACTGAACGCATGAAAAGATGCCTGACGCTATTGTTCACGCTGGTGTTCAGGCATCCTAGGTGTTCAAAAGTTTAGATTTTGAATGCATACATTCAAAATTAAACACTGAATCTGGCATCTGATGTGTTCAAATTCAAATGTATGAACACACATCAGGTGTTTAAAAAAGTGTAACAAATGTCAAATAACGAGAATAAAAGTTCATATGTGTTGGTATAAATCATTCTTTGTAATTGTAATTTATTCAATATTCTCAACACTAATTTAACAAAGCTCGAATTTTCGGATGATGTGCTTCATCCTTCATCTGGAGTTAGACTGACAACCCAGATTCGAGGTCAGTGACCTTATTGACACTTGACCTCAAAATCAGGTCGTAAACTCTCGACAATTTATGGCGGCCTCCGTCTCTGTTGAGTGATGGTTGGTTAAATCTTATGTATATAGCCCCCTACATACCACGCTCAAAGTAGTTAGGCTCCCGGTCCAGAATTTTGACTTCTTCTAGATCGAGAGTGTGGCACTGGGATTCAATGTGTAGGTGATTGGAGACCTCAGACGAGGTGGAACCATAAATTGCCGAGGGTCTACGACTTGATTTCGAGGTCAAGTGTCAATAAGGGCACTGACCTCGAAAAGGTCACATATTTGACATACTCCTAGAAAGTAGTTGCTTCATGCATAGGAAAATTCGCGTGGATTTGAATTTCAATTTGTTCTGTATGACTAAAGAAAAGACAACTTACAATATGAGGGAAATCTCAAAATGTTCGTCTTGCAAAACTGTCTGTACAAAGTAATATTTTCCAATGACTACGATCAACCATTGCTATGGTTACAGGTCAAGGTTTGATACCATAGCAACGATTGATCGAAGATGTTGGATAATATTACTTTGTGCTCTACAAAAATTGCCGAACATAAATAAATACTCAACATTTTTGATCAATAATTTCGAAAGAACGTATGTGTTCTTTAAATTGAGGACCCTAGAACTAAAAGGGGGTTAAGTCACATAATCTTGAAAACTGAGTTATGTCAATTTCCTGCTGCAGAATTCTCATTTATACATTCTGTACAAGTTTTGTAGCAATTTGATGATCAGAGCATGTGTAAGAGTAACTGCGAGATACAGCAATACCATTCAAGACAACACAAATGATATGATGTTTGTGCCGTTTTCTCAGTTTGTACTCAATGTGACTTAACCCCCTTCTGGTTCTAGGGTCCTCAATTAGTGTTCAAAAATATCAATTTTGAATATATGTGTTAAAATGAACACATGCAAAGAAGCCTGACCCTTGTGTTCACGCTGGTGATCAGGCATCCTAGGTGTTCAAAAGCTTATATTTTGAATGCATACGTTCAAACTTGAACACTGACTCTTGCGTTTGATGTGTTCAAATTCAAATATTTGAACATGTGTCTGGTGTTTAAAAAATCTAACCAATGTCAAATTTTTGTCATACTACAAATCCATAGGAAACATGCAGTGCGACTGTGTCGTGAGTGTCGAAATATGCCATTAAAACCTGATAGAACACTAGCGTGTGCAGGTTCAGCAATTTTTGCAGTGTAAGAAGTAAAAACTTAGATTAAATTTTTAAACACCTGTTGTAAAACATTGGTAATGGTTTTGACGTCAAATTTCGGGTCAATATTTAGCTGACATCAAATATTTTTCATATATGTCAATATTGTTAAACTTTGATGACTCGTTCTTGGATTTATATTTGGCAGATTTACTGTCTACTTTACTAATTTAAGCTGTTTTTACGATAATATACAAAAAACAAGCTTAAAAAGATTATAATCATAAAAAGCTTCTTCCTATATAATTTATAATATAGTTTGATTATCAAAACTAACTACTGAGACACATGTAAGGGTCACAAATTATTCCATAAAAATAAAATAGGATATAAATCTACCGTCGAAAATATTCTATGTACCTCTTCGGCAATTCATTGCAATAACAGTTTTGACAAAATGCCAAATTAGTGTCCAAACACGAATCGCAATTAACCTTTCGCCAAATATTCATCACGACAAAGTGATGATGAAAACCCGGGATGAAAACAAGAGAAGAGGGGCCATCTACCTTAAGGAATGGCTGCACACTACTCATTAACAAGCTTTAGTTACCGATAAGAGAGTAAAGCACGCTAACGTGCCTATTGCAACCGTGTTTCTGAATTATTCTTAAGCATCTTTGCCTGTAGGTGGTGTGTGTGTGGGGGGGGGGAGCTCTTGTTTTCCTCTTGCTGCCTTGCCGTCTTCCTAGCCAGTTCCTGAATTGATACCCTGATGGGGTGGTGCAGAAATCCAAAGATGCAATCATTATGTCTTATCTTTTTATCTAGTAGCTCTATATTTTCTGAATGTTTCATGTATGGCCACGGCCACCTGGGTTTCCTTAAAGAACAGTGCTAGTGCATTGAAGGGATAACACTCTTATAGTATTTACTCTACAATAAGCTGTGATCTTTTTACTCAACAAAGAGCAAAATAATTTAAAGAGTGTACGCTGATTAACTAATTATTAGTAAAAGTACTATCAACCTAATTTTGCATAACGGAAATGTCTAATAAGGTTATTTTACATTCAGCAGACTAAAAACGAAGAACAACTAATTAAAAGATTCATTTTGAGCCAACGATACCTTGATTACCATGATTATTCTATCACTGCATGACTAACGAAGTACTTGAATTATTTATTTTATTAGGTATCTTGACACCCGAAATGAATGTGTAATTATCCGATCGTATTTCTTAATTCCAGACAAATAATTCCCTTTTTTCTTTACACTTATCCCAGTCGCTTTTTGTAATATGATAAGTTTGGGACGTTTTATTATGTTGGAGATCTTTACTATATTTTCCGTGACAGTAAACTATCATTTTTATCGCTCTTATCGGATGTTTATCAATGCACATGATACTAAATAACTAAACTAGAATATTTGTAAATAAACAGAGCTCCTATTGTACTTATTATCAGGTGTTTTCTAACAATTCATGCAAAGTTCGGAAATATCTTTCCTGATTTAACTGCCATTGCAAAGCCCCGATATTAAGAGATCAATATCAGAATGTCCTTTGGCGATAAGGTGGTATTGTTATTTTATTCACCGATGATGATAACCTTTGAAATGTCGATCGGGATATACCACAAGCAATTTTACAAGAGAAATGATATGTAGTATATCTCTTCTACATAGATTTGACAGGTTTTTTAGATATCCATCACGAGGCATGCTAACCCACTATGCTAATAATGATTCAGTGCTGCTAACTTGCACTAGAAAAGAGACATATCAAATGTAAGAGGTCTGGTAGCATCTTATCATTGGACGACGTCTCTTTACAACCAAATTCAAAAATATACTAAAAAGTCTGGGTTCACTTCTAGCTTTAAGAGCTACTTATAATACGGTATACATTAAATCAGCTGTATATTTACTACTACTTTAAATGTTATCTCTGTTTGAATGGATTAATCTTATTTTAAGTCGGCAGCAATCTGTTCCCATGAGTGTAATTATGTGTTAAATTGAGCTGCAATATAGTCTGATGTATGTCTATAACCATATCGCAGAGCAAGGGAAAAAACTGTTACAAATGAGATACTTTCAGAATACTTTAATACTTACGTATCTCATTTGATATTAGATATTATCTAATTTGACTTGCAGTTAACAGTACCAATATTTATTTCTTCATTCCACAAATAACGATTATATATAAGCAGTAATTCAATACTTTAATATGAGTTTTAGTTCAAAAAGCATAAAAATAACAGCTAATAGTGGCGATATAACAATGTTTGTTTAACAACTAAATTTAAATTTTATTTCAAAATCATCTCGCATGACATGCGATATTTTATCGGATATTTATCTATAAATAAGATAACATTTATGTACTCTAAATTATGTGCACATAAATATATAGATCTCCTTTTGAACTGAAATATTTTTCAGGTGTTTGCCAACCAATTAAGGAAGTTTTGAAATATCCTACTCGCTTTAACAGCCATTACTGGTATTGAGAAGTCAATTTCAGCCAACGTGTCCTTTGGTAAGAAGGTGCTACTGTTATTTTATTTACCGATGATAACATCCTTTGAATTGTCGATATGCTAGAAGCGATCTTATGGAATCAATGATATGTAGCTTTCCTGTTCTACATATGTGTACCGCCGCGGCAAAAGGGTCCAGTTGTCGACTCCTTTCATTGTAGCATATCTGATGTATACAAATACCATACATTAGATATGCTACAAGGAACAACATGTACGAGCCGACAACTGGACCCTTTTGCCGCGGCGGTACACATATTCTCTATCAACCTAAAAGTTCAAAGCAATCTCAAATTATCTTCATTTGAGTAAAATGTGTGATTTTCATTTCTTTCTAAGAACTCATTATATACACACAACTCATTATATAACACGTAGAGATGACTTAAAAATAATATGTTTTGCAAGAATTAAAAAACAAACAAACACGTTTTCATATTTATCTAAAAATAAGATTTTTATACTCTAAATTATGTGCACATAAATATATAGATCTCCTTTTGAACTGAAATATTTTTCTGGTGTTTGCCAACTATTTAAGGAAGTTTTGAAATATCCTACTTGCTTTAACCACCATTACTAGTATTGATAGATCAATTTCAGCCAGCGTGTCCTTTGGCAAGAAGGTGCTACTGTTATTTTATTCACCGATGATAACAACCTTTGAATTGTGGATATACTAGAAGCGATCTTATGGAATCAATGATATGTAGCTTTCCTGTTCTATATATTCTCTATCAACCTAGATGTAGAAAAGCAATCTCAAGAATAATATTCTTCATTTGAGTAAAATGTGTGATTTCCATTTCTTTCAAAGAACTCATTATATAACACGTAGAGATGACAAGAATTAAAAAAAACACGTTTTCATAATAATGCATTTTTAGAAAAATGAAGGTAACTTGAGATCAGTTTGATCAATTAAGGTAACTTGAGATCAGTTTGATCAATTAAGGTAACTTGAGATCAGTTTGATCAATTAAAAATGTTTTAATTCCAAATTGTGCCTACTTGAAAAGCATATCTCAAAAATGTGAATAAAATGAACAAACAATGCATTGAAAGTGAATCAAGTTATTTCTGATGCACCCTGTAAATTCATCGCAAAGTAATCTATAAGTCTTCCTGAAGCCTTTCATCAAAAGTTTCTCTATCAAATACAGTTATTGTTTAACCACAGATATTGCATTTCGCCATAAATCAAGTAAGTAGTTCCCACTAGCAATAAATGGAGACAAAACGTAACCCAATTATAAAATAATAGGCAAGGAAGTATATAACGTTTAAATCAACAAAGATGTTTTTGTATTAAAAAATGATATTCATATTTTTTACACAAAATTCTAAAAAAAATTATAGTTTCATTATTTGAAAAATAATTGTGCCTTGAGGGGACTACAATCTTATATTATGATACAACATTGGAATGTTCGGATTTGAGGTTTTCTTGCTACCCCTAATAAACATTATTGTACATATTCATATTTTCGAAAGGACTACACGGGAAAGATCATTATGTCTTATGTTTTGGATGTTGGAACCTGATTAATATGATAGAATACACTTCAAAGGTAACGTTTCTGATGAAATTAGAAATTCGACCTTGGACGTGATTTTTGACTATGCTCAGCTCCAATGGCCTGTATCTCGTAATTTACTATGCGAGATACAGGCCATTTAAAGGTATTAAGGTACCTTTCGATATGACGGGTCACAAATGTTCACTAAAATCTAGGCCATATAAAATCTGCATCCATCAAAATGCCACTTAGGAAAGAAAAAATATTTCCCAGGTACTGCCGTTATCATTTTCATCAAATTAAATGAATGCTAGCTAACTTTCCATATTTTTTAGCAGATAGCAACGATATTAATGCATTTCTTATTTAAGATTACAATCTGTCTGAATTGAATACAATGTTTGTTTACTCTGCTTGACATATGGTTGGCTAAACCTTTTAATTAAAAAAAAAAGCAGTCACGACGAAAGAACAGATTTTTTCATGTTTTTGTTGTAAAGAAAGAGAAAAAAAAAACCCGATTCAAATTATTAAACGATAATTTTGTATCATTACAAATAAAATTGCATTGGTCGCGTGTATACTGCTTCAAATTAAAAGGTTTTGGTGCTAACGATATTGAGCTGTGCAGTACAAAGAGAAAACCTAGGGAAGATCAATCCCTATCTAAAGTGACAGGTATTATACCTACTTTAGGTTGAGAGTAGGGTTTATCTGGTACAATGTATACTTTCCAAAATCAAAATATGAAATAATTCCAGAAATAAACTGAAGTGATAATGTATTTTTCTTTATATTGACAAATGTGACGCATTTTATCAAAGGTACAGGTTATCAGTCGTGCAAATTTGGGGACAGGCAGATTATATAGAAAAATAACAAAAACATCATCATTACTATTCATCATAACTTCAAAACCCAAACTTCAATTTTCACAAGCAAGGTAACATTTTAAAGCTTATACAATTCCCTTTTCAAATAACATGAGAACCTGGGGCCATATTCATAAAGCACACTTAAGTGCAACCTTTTTAAGAGTTTCCCTTAAAGATAAACTCTTAGAGTTACACTTAAATGAACAAATATTTAAGGGAATCCCTTAACTCTTATGATTTTAAGTGCAACTTTTAAGGGGTCCTTGGAGCACCCTTAAGAGTTGTCCTCAAGTCACATGGGTATTCTATACCATATATTTCAGAAGATTTTCTTTTTCGTACAAGAAAACACATCCAGTGTGACTAAAGAGAGTCAGTTTATTCTTGTGAAATATTTTTTACAAATTATAGTTAGAATTTTTGCACTTAAAATTACAGTGAAAAAAACCCGAAAATGACACACTGCAATAAAGCAGAAATTGAGCTTTAAAGTTAAGGGAAACACTTAAGTTAAGTGAAACACTTAACTTACACTTAAGTGTAAAGGTTGCACTTAAGTGTAAGGGAGTTTTATTAATACGGCCCCTGAATTTTGTTAAAGATAGACAACTTGTACCTTTTGATGTAATACACAAATGCCATATGAACAAAGGTGTATCGATTACGCTTTATTTTTACACATGCTTTATCGCTTTGACGTCAAAATGTACCATTGTACATTAGTACGAATGAAATCAAGGTAATCTAAATATTCATAGAATACAATTCAGGATATCAAGAGTTCTACACACGAACACAGGTAGCGCTTAAGTTGTTTTTCTACAATTTATATTGACCTAGCCTTACATTTTGTGAAATTAGATGTTTTAAAATAAAAGTTAATATTTGCAATATTTATACTTTATTTCTCTAGTTTTGGGGACGAAGAAGGCAAATCTTCACAGATTATACCAATTAGATATATTTCTAATTTTCCATAAAAATTTAATTCCATTAACAGAATAAATTTAGACTAAGCATTTCAAATCATTAAAAGAGAAGACATGATATGTTCATTCATAAATGATGACGCATAAAGTTAAGTTGATAGTACATTGTGTTCTTGAACCGTCAGTGTTCTCTAGTTTAGAGCTTATTAATAATGTATTTATCGAGATATTCAAATGGCCATCGTGTTTTTGTATCCTGTAGATAAACCACTACTTATACTGATGAAAATTATTATACCTTAACAGGAAAAGCACTACATTTAAATTCATATAAAAAAATTACCACACATTGTATTACATATGTCGTCAGCTAATAGTTGGTGACCTGTCTAGAGGTTTCCTTTTCAAATAAATATTCAATTGTATTTCAAATGTAGAACATACAACCTTGTATTAGTATCAACAGCTGCTGGTTTTTATGCAATATTAATTGTATTACATGTATCATTTTGTATTTGTTTAATAAAAAGTGACCGGTTCGTCAAGATTTAAATGTACAATGTGAATGCCGAGTATACGTGTTTGTTTGATTTCCTACATGAAAAGAAAAATAGCAGGAATTAATTTTATTATAATCAAAGCAAAACGGTTTTATTTGGTTTGTAAGTAGTTTTTTTACTACCTTCAGAGTATACAATTGCAGTTCATATGGATGAATAAAAACAACATGTGACTGACACACAAATCATCGTACAATCCCAGACGCACAATATTTGTAAAACATTATTGTTAACAGATATCACTTTGTTTAACACTTAGGTGGCTAAGGTATTTCCCAGCCGTTGGTGCCCAAAAAAACACCATTCCAGTATGAACTTTACTTTGAAATTCTGATCAATGATAAAACATGTAAAAAGAACCAAAATACAGGGGAAAAAATGAAAATCGGATGAACCGTTTCAAAATGGCAGCCGAATTTTTTTTTTATGTCGCGTCAAACATTTCCCCACCAAAATTTCCAAAAACGTGTTCCCACAGGAATTTTCGCATGAAGTTTTGCTCAAAAATGCAAATTGCAAGTACAATTACATTGTCAAAATAAAATTAGTGAAAAATATTCGGTTTCGATTTAATGGGCAAAACAAATTTGAACAACGCCCTCGAAAAATCACTTTATGCTAATTAGCACGTAAACGACTTGATCGATTTGAATTTTTTTGCCACTGAGGGACATGCTGCGTTAAGTTTGACAATTACATGGAGCGGCGATGTAAATTTTTTCGCGTTTTCGAGCTACGCGCGAAAACCTGTTGTAGGGCCCCTAGGAATCCCCTTTGGTCGATTTTTGTTTATTATTTCATTGCTAACACAATAATGTTCTTGTCCATCGGGACATACATAGTCTACTTTGGACATTTTATCACATTTTTATCGGTCTTTTTTAACATAAACATCGAGCGAGGTACAATGAACCCATTTTAAATGGAGCACGCTTAATTAACCTGATATAGAATAAATATCAGTTTTGGCAAAGACAAAAATGATTGACGTATAGAACTACGTAATGTTATCAAAGAAAGATAGTACATATGATGCTCTTAATCTCATTAAAAATATTGTAAGGTGAAAAGTAAAGCATAAACCCGTTTTGCTTTGATTAAAATAAAATTAATTCCTGCATTTTTGTTCATATAGGAAATCAAACAAACACGTATACTCGGCATTCACATTGTACATTCAAATTTTGATGAACCGGTCACTTTTTATTAATTAAATACAAAATGATACATGTAATACAATTAATATTGCATATAAACCAGCAGCTGTTGATAATACAAGGTTGTATGTTCTACATTTGAAATACAATTAAATATTTATTTGAAAAGGAAACCTCTGGACAGGTCACCAACTATCAGCTGACGGCATACAATGCGTGGTAATATTTTTCATATAAATTTCAATGTAGTGCTATTTCGGTTAAGGTATATAATAATTTTCATCAGTATAAGTAGTGGTTTGCAGATTATTAGTTAAGGTCAACATAGACAATATTAGTGATCTTGTTGAAAATGTATCGTTATTTTACAATCACTTTGTATTAAAAATAAAAGAGCTACCTCTCTTAGTAGGTCTCTCAAGAAATTTCATATCTGAGGGGTGCTCTGGCAAAATGAGAGGAAAGCCGCAAATTTCAAAATTGAGTTTATGAAATATTTCAATTTTCTATAATCTCAGCTTTTGAATGATATGTCACAAATAACATATTTTCTCAATTCTTCATTTAGAGATCGAAATTAAAACAGTCCACTAAATATATTGAAACAAAGGTTACCTGCAAATCGATTTCAAAGATACTGATTACTATAGTAGCAACATGCAATCAATTAACCGTGAATATTTGCACTTCAAAGGTGACCTTCAAAACTTTAGTTTTAGGTAAACATTTATACATGAAGGCGTGTATGTCAAAAAACGAAATTTGACTTTTTCCACCCTATTTTTTTTTTTACTTCAGATGCCATTTATTCAAAAAGTAGATTTGCGACTTTCTATATTATAAAATGTATACAAATCTCTTTTGAAATGGTTCAAAGGCAATATTACACGAATAGCTTAAAAGTATTTGAATATGTTATGCATTTATTGATTTACCGTGTTTGATGACAATATGTCGATTAACAAAAAGGCAAGGCCAAGTGACTTCAGCAGATAATAAAATGAAGCACTATTTATTAGCATCAATTAGAGAGTCGTTGCCATTTTATGTCGATATTTGTTCAGATGTTTAATGACTTGAATACAATGTATCGTGAACCATTCATCTGTTGAAAAATACTAAATCGGCACAACCCTTTTATAAGATAGATCTACGTCTCACACGAACACCTGATGCATATATGGGAACGTGAGGAGGCAGTTGATGATTATTCGGTCAGATTTTTCAGCATACCCAATTTCAGTCTCTTACTCATCCCTGTTTGCTCCAGTCAAATGGCTAATATTTGAACTATGTTCATGTGTTGTGTAAGATATATTTAGAGCGGGTTGCGCAAAATACACCAAGCTGCCTTGTCAATACATGCTAGATACAGTGCTGTCATATATGCACTTTATAAACCCCGTAAGCACATGTTGTGCCTGGATTCATATACAATAAGCGGTAGATATATAGGGAAGATACGAAACTAGCTGGCTTATTATCATCATATTTGCTGCCTATGTGGATTATATTTTATTACTATGAACTTACAAAAGACATGGAAATATATGCTGATATATTTTACCTTGTGGAAAATTTATATCTGTGAATAAATAGCATCACTGTTCTGTACTAGGGATAAGCTTTA
>JXSR01S003336.1:156517-178469 GCA_000969725.1 Ophiothrix spiculata
TCATTTTAATCCTTAAAGCATGGTCTTTGCAAATAATTAAAAAAGTGAAAATGACAAGAGCTGGCATTTACTGCTGTTTTGGCTGGACGGTCACATATGGGTATTTGCTATTGTGCATTATTGACATTAAATGCGTTTATGATTGGAATATAAAGCAATGTTTGCGCTTTTTTTGAAATTTTTCATTCAAAGCCCCTATTTTGTTAATAAAACACTTCGCTAACAAATACTATTCACGGGAAATCTTGCATAAGAAATTAACGGAATGTATTGCTTGAAATGTTCACACTGAAAATCAATGTTGATATTTGCAAAGTTATATGTGCTGTATGCTTTTTATCATTTGATGTCCGTCAAGAATATAATCATTATCTTCCAAGATAAGATTTCATCATATATATTATCAGCATGTCAGCCATAAACATATATGACATGAGATATGAACGAAGTTAAAAAAAAAAGGTTAGGTAATTTTCACATTTAATGTCTTAAAAATCACAATATTTTTTACATTTCTTGTTAAGATACAAACGATATAACTTATCTTTAGAGTTTGTTGCTGTCGGATGATTGCTTATTTCGCTATTCGGTATAATATGTTATACGTATTTAGAATATAAGTTACTAAGATACATGTAACGACGTAATAGTAGTGGTCAGCAGTTTTCATTAAGAACAATGAAAAGGAATTTCGCGAAGGAATCAATCGCTGGAAATAAACACCTGTTACGTGTTTAATAATTACATCGCTGGAATAGTTCTCATCTAATATAAAATTTGTGGACATGCATAGATCGCAATTAACCTTGGTCAAATATTCATTGCAACAAATGATGAAAACAGAGGAACGGGTCAATTTACATTCAGATATAGTAATTGCACAATCATTATGATATTTACCGTCACTTAAATAAAGGATCGTATTTATTGGCAAGGGAGATACAAAGGCAGCATAGAATTTTCTATTTTAACATCAGTTTTGTTTAGTCTTGTTGTAAGATTAAAGTTTATTCCTGTATTGTATATTTTCTACACCACGTTTGTACGAATAATGATCATAAACATACCAGCATTTTTTAAAACAATTTAAGTAGAAAATAAATTATGAAAAGAAACTACTGAAAGCTCATATATGCACCAATTACGTGAACAGTAGTTAAACTGCAAGCATCTTGCAAGAATTGTTCTTTAATATCAAACTAGTGGGAACTCACAAACTGTAATTAACCTTTTACTAAATATTCATCACAACAAAGTTATAATAAAAACAAGAGGAGCCGGGCCATTTACCATCAAAAATGGTTGCACACTGCTCATTAAGATGCCTTTTTACCGATAACCGAGATAATGCACGCACGAGCCTGATGAAATACAAACTACATTTCTGAATTATGCTAACCATCTTTGCCTGTAAAGACTCTGCTTATACTGATTACTAAATGACTCGTGTGAGATTAGGTTGTTTCGTAATTGGTGACATATTTGATGCACTATATTTTCAATCTAAATGTAGAATATATATTTCTCACATATTCTTAAAGTAACGCATTTTCCTAAAGAAAACCAGCAGGAATCGTCCTAAGTCAAAATCGAGACAGCAATAATTGTTAGCTGGATGAGGACGATGTTAGTGAAACATTTTCAAAGCCACATATCTAGGTCAACGGGGACACTGTTTTCTGTTATATGGGTCAGAGGGCAATGTACTAAAAGTTTTTAATTGAACCGATAATGTAACCACACAAAAGATGTAAAAATAAACATAATTTGGGTTGGTTAAGTAAATATCGGTTCGTGACGAGTGACTGTTACACCAAATGACTGTTTAAATAGTTCTTAATTAAAATGATTAATTCAGGTGCACAAACAACAAAGTTTTATTATACAGTTGAAATATTAATGATACCCCATAAGTGTAATATAATGCAATTCAAATTGCATTTTAATGACTTTTTCATGTAACTGAATTACCAGAAATGAATGTATTCCTAAATATCGTATTTTTTTTTCCTTTTTGCGATTTGAAAATCACACTAGATCGACAGTGAATAAATCTCGCTTGTTAATTTGTTCTAATTAGTATTGTCAAAACATCACAGCACAAACTAATGAATTGCCAACTCATAACCTTTGACTTTCAAGAATTAGTTATACAGACTTATTGAAAGATGTGATCATTTTCATTGCGAGCCAACATATGGTTGAAGTATAATACAATACATTGACAAAAGGGTAGAGCCTCTTAAAAATGAAAATACTCCAAAATTAATAAGAGCGGCTGCATAAAGGAAAATGAAAACAAAAAGCATAACTATATGATTGACTTAAGGCAAAATATTCCATAAGATGAAATTTAAAAAAATGATTGCTCTTGATACACACACCAACATAAAGGCTTCGGCAAAAATTGTCAAGAAGAATCTCTCAAATGAAGACTAATATAAGCAAACATGAACATGAACAAAAAATAAAAAGTTTTCCAGACGATTGGTCTAGATGGCGTCAACAGTTTTTGTGTATATCTTAAAATCTCTCAATCGTCACTATCACAATTCAAACATACTTAGGAAAAACTCCTATATAGACCATATGGAATTGATATTAATTAATTGACTGCATGAAGCTGATTGTATATGACACATATCTTTTTATTGCAAGTTCATTCAAGTTGTTCGCTGGGCAGGGTAGAAGGCAAATCGGTGTTTAAAGAAACACCAATTTGTTGTATTTTGAAGAACCTTGAAAGTATTGCTCACCTTATTCAATCATCTGAAGATTCAACAGTTTACAGATTCTAATATACCTCGATGGTAAGACATCTCGGTAAAAAAGACAAACCAAAATTATTGTATTTTGACGTTGGTGATAAACAAATGACTATGGTTTATGTCGACATGAAATCTCATTTGTCGACAAAACTTGGCAAGTAAAATTTCATAAAAACTTACGTGTAATTGTCAAGTTATGAATGTTTATTAGTAGTTGAGCTTTAACAAGCGTTTAAAGTGTTGCATAAATAATTTAATAGTTATTAGATGTTCGTTATTTATAACCGTTTTTAAAGCTATTACGATGGTTCACAACAAAAAAGTTACAAAATATCAATTTTATATCATCCATATTGTCGTACGCAGAAAGAACAGGTACATTATGTTATATGTAAGTCTACGTGTCATTAAGCTTATCCAAACAATTTCGTTTTTCCTTTAAAAACAAACTCTTTGAAACCAACTTTATGTCGACACATATGTCAACGTCGACAACAAATTATTGCGACATGTCGACATGAAAAAACAGTCTCGACAGAAACCTTAACCGTAAGAAAAATGGATGTTTGAAGGTATGCCGATATAAGACCTGCGTAAAAACCAAATAACTCGACATTGAATAAAAATGGCATTGGACGATACGAGTTGATATCTGTGATATCTTAATGTGCAGCTGTTCACATATAACTTACAACCGTCATTATTATAGTAACGATGCATAAGGTACAGATTGGCTCACATTTTAATAGTATAATAATGATTTTAAAGTATTTTAAATATATATAGCTTGCCGATATTTTGATGTGAAAACGAGGTGATGATTGCCTTTTTAAACTTTTATCTAAACATATCATTTAGAAGCTTTTAGAAACAATTTGAAACTTTTTTACTAAGTCCCTACAGTTGTACAGTAAAGAATAGGCTAACAACTCTCATGCAACATTAGTTTCACGCTTTACTCCGTTATAGTCTATGGAAGGCGGACTATCATTTCAGGGGACCTGATATTCATTTTACACCGGGTTACGATCCCAATCCCGGTGTAATAAGATTAAAAGTTTTACGTCTGAAATCATATGGCGGACTATAGGTTTCACAGACTTCGCGTCCATAGGGAAGCAATCGTCTCCCGTGGAATTGATACCCGGGGTCTTTTATGGACAAAAATACTATACAAGATAATTTTACAGAAATTTATAATATTAATGACTTAGACATTCTTTTTATGGGGACACTTGGTTTCGTTATACCGTCGTTGTATGGTGCAGCTGGATTTCGGTCCATATTCGCTTGAAAGAAGGCAAAGAAATTTCATTTTTTTATTTGAGAAAAATTCATTCTAAAGTAAACATCTTAAATTAAAGCCTAATTTAAAGTCAAAATAGTCACAGGTTATTTAGGGGTGTGTAATATTTCCAATTAATCCATTAATATAATAAGAAGTTTGATTAATGCATAATATAATGTTATGAGCAGAAATTGCTCTCTAGAATCAACGAGATGAGTATGATGGTTACTAATCGGATCTACTTGTCCAATACCAGTTCTATCAAAGCTGTGTATCAACTGACCTTAGCTTAAGGCCTGTGATGCTTCTACATACATTTTATACCTTAGTGATTAATTTGTGAAGAATAATTCAATTACCAATCGCACAAGGCTTTTACTCGATGAGTAGAGAGTACTTTTTCTGGTACTAACAAATTACAGTGACCTGTCTAATTCTTGAATTGCACTGAACACAGGTTAATAATGAGGCAAGCTATTTTAATAATCACAAAAAGAAAAAAAATGCATTTTATCAAAAACATGAAAAATCTCTAGTTATATTGGGAATCATACGCTTCCCTCCGAACAACTTGAGGAGATATAAACCACGCGCCTCACGCTGTAGATTTCTCTTTGCTAGAGACCTTAACAATTTCATTTCATTTTTGGATAAACATATGATAAAGGGATAAGGGATGTCAGTGGGAATATCCCTACTCATACCATTTTACCTTGGGCCATACGATATAATTGGATTACTCCATTTGCGGGACCTGATTCTAGTAACCCCACATATATGAGACACACGTGTGTTTTTATGTATTTTGGATTGACATTGAATCACAGAAGCCCGGGAGGTTTAGAAATCAACCGTAAAATAAAGGTAATGCTGTATTTAAGGCTACAGTCCCTAAATCGCTCGGCTGAACGTCATTTTTACTGCAAGTGTTTACCTACTTACACATATCAGAATATCACAATTTTTGGCGTACATATGGAATAGAGTCTCTCGTTTATACATACTTTTTAACTTTTAATTTCACGTCCATTATCGAGGTCAAAATTACGTCAATAGACTTCTTCGAAAAGTTGACGCATTTTTCGCCGAAACCTCATAATTTCATAATGTTCGAACCATTCGATGTTTATCAAATTTGACAGATTGTAGGCTTAATACATTTAATTGAATTACAAATAATATTTTATAAATATGTGGTGTTGATTTTAAATGATAATGTAACAAACCCGCGTTGTTTTGCCTGAAAAACCGAATGTGAATTACGACTCTGAGATCGGCTTGTTTGAGCTGCGAATTGCCTGTTTTTAGTATCTACATTATCTACATTTTGTCTGATATACGCATTCGCATAATTTACTTACAAATTGAACATTCTATTGAGGCAAAAATTACAATTTTTATGTTAACAAAAGAAAAATACGGCATTCTTATGTTTATGTTTTAGATTTTAGTTCACGATCTCAACGCTGCCTTGATAGCTCAGCGGAAGATCCCTCGCTTCGTAATGCATGACTAACCCCTGCCATAATCCATGGTTCGAGTCCCCGCTAATGCAGTGGAAACTATTTATCTTTTCATGTTTAAAAATGGTAAGGATTCACATTTTCCTGGGAAGATGCAAAAGTCATTTACCCTTAAACAGTATTTGTTGTGTGTTTATCGTAAGAATTAGTGGTGTTATGGTTGAGATTATTAGAATGATATACAGTGTAATATTTTTGCTGATAATAATACCATATTTTTACAAACACAAATTTTAACAAACAAATAAACACTATACGGTAAACAACGGGTGATACCCCATATACTATTCTAATTTCATCTCTATAGTAGTGATTCTTGTAATGTAAATACAAGAAATTGTGTTTAAATACAGCATTTTTGACCTTATTCTTACGGTTGATCTTGAATTACGAGTAACGTAAAATTTAACTGGTAAAATTACGGATATGTTTAAGGCGTTGGAGCACAATTTGGTCATAACTTTGTACGGCCGGCCGCAACCTTGCCACAGCCTTGTTTTTCAAAATGGTGACCGTAGGTTTGATTGTTCACCTCAAGATTAATGTCAAATGAAGCATAATCAAGCCTACGGTCGCCATCTAGGAAAATTAAGGCTGTGGCCAAGTTGCAGCCGGCCGCACAAAGTTGTGGCCTAATTTTGCTCCAGCACCTAACAGTTTGTGTGTGTGCGCGGTTTAAAAGGTTTTCTTTACGAATATATAAAAATAAACTTGAGATGACATACCCTATCCACTCGCCCAATTCAACTATTTTCTGACTGACAAACCTTTTAATCTTGCAATTCCAACTTTCAATAGTTTTGACAAATCACCCTACTCTATGATTAAGCATTATAAAAGTATTTTGACATCATTTTTGGCACACTGGTATGAAATAACCCAGTGCTACAGTGACATACATTCAGAATACATAATTGAATTGGACGAGTGAATAGGGTATCTCAATGTTACACTGAATTAAAGAAGTAAAACAAATTAAAACGTTCTTTTTGAAAAGTAAACAAAAGTTACCTTTATTTTTCGGTTGAAATAAAATTACGTACATTTCTTTCCGTGAAATGTCTTTCTCCAAAGTACTGTAAACCCGATATTGCGTAAGTGAGATACGTTATAAACGTATTTCATATAAGGTATTTCATATTGAACTGGCTTATAATTCGATATAATATGTGTAGTAATCTAATTTCGTTATACCATACACTTAGCTTTAACTCATTGATAAAAAAATCATAATTATATTCTTGAGTGATTGCTGTCGAAAAGAAGATATTTATAAAAAAAAAATTCAGTCAGAGTGTATTAAGTAATATTTTTTTAGTAGACTTTTTAACTGTATTATCATTTAGTTTCTTTATAACATCACAATTTTATCATATTAACAATCCACACTTTTATGGTTTTTCAACCCATAAAATCGCTACCCAAGGTAATGCATATTATTTCTAAACATTATTTAGAAATATGAGCACAGTTGATCAAGAATCTTATCTTTCAACATCACAATTTTATCATATTAACAATCCACACACATTTATGGTTTTTCAACTTATAAAATCGCGACACAAGGTAATGCATATTATTTCTAAACATTATTTAGAAATATGAGCACAGTTGATCAAGAATCTTATCTTTCAGAATCAAAAATATCATTTAGATAATAAAAAAAAAAGACGACTGTACAACTTAAGTGTATAATAGCTTTTCACTCCCATTAATGCACAAGGAGTATAGTAGGACCATATCTACCTATATCTATATATACATTCGACATTCAACATTAAACATTTCTATAGGATATTTTTAGGTAAGCCTTTATTTAAGACTTATTTGATTATTATCATACTAACTCAAAAAATGCATGTATTTTACAAACAAACATTCACGTAAGTATAACACAAATTAACTGACGAGTGGCTAATTTAAGCTATGGTCACAATGTTTGTACGAACAAGAGATTCGTACGAATCTTTTTAAGAAAAAAGTTTGTTCGGCGTTCGCAAGAATGGTTATTTTTTTGTACAAATATCTGACAAATGTTCGTTTTACCCAAATTTCTTTTGAGGACGATGTTATTAGATGTTTTCCCCTTTACGAAAATGAGTTATTGATTAGAAAATGCATTGGAATAAAAGTAATAACAAAGACTTGTAACACAAAATATTTGGTAGCTCAAAAAGAAGTATGTCCTAGTTCATAAACACCTCTCTGACAAATCCTTATATAAAAGCTTTGGCACGAATAGGAATAACAATGGGAAATTCTCACAATATTCGTATGACCGCCGTACGACAATCGTATAATCTAATATGCACCATGTATGTGGTAACTCATAAAAACTATATTCTGACCCTATCATCTCTCTGAGATTTGCATACTGTTAGTATATTGATATGTTAAGAATTATGTCCCCCCTTTTTAAGCAAGGGATTTTAATTGAAACAGAAATGATTCCAAATGGTACCTAAAAATCCTTTTCTCTTTTTTTTTTAAACTACTGCTCTTTTACTTTTGCATTTTGATCTCTTTCCCTTTTACTCTACATTTTTTCGTGTCTCTCTTTTTTTACTAATTTTTAGTACTCCAACTCTTACTACCTTTTCTACCTTTTTTTCATAATTTTGTCTTGTCTCCCCTTTTCTACACTTTATTCCTGTGCCCAATCAACTGAATGCCCTCCAATCATCTGTAAGCCATTCACAAGAAAAGCTTTTTGGATTGAAAATTCGCAAGTTAGACTATGGTCACAATACTTCGTACGAACAGTTGCGAGCAGTGTTTTGTCCGTTTAGAAGGATCACGGGCAGCGAGCGAAGCAAGTAGCGAGGGAGTCGCGTGGTCCTTCTAGACGGACTAAAAACTATTCATAACTGACTTCATTATAGTTCAAATCGCAAGAACGCCGTATGAAATGTCTTCGAAGTTTCGAGCTGATTATTAGTAAACACTCTTTCGTACGGCCGCCGCAAGACGTTCGTACGAAAGCTTACGAAAAAGGTTTAAAAAAAGACACAATATTAAGTACCATTTATTGTACCAAAACAGAATATTAAATCAACATCTTTTCTGCTATTACATGCACATGAAAATATATCACAGTTTTTTATTGATTTAATGACAGGCAATTTAGAATGCTTGTGAATGTAAACGGAAATTGACATCCGTTATTTATATACATATATAAATTTGAATTCTTTGTCTTAGTGTAAACGTTTTGATTTTCTACTAATTTCTCGTGGTTGTGTTTATATAGTAATGTAACATATATATGTTACATAAAATGTTATTACCAAATTTATTTGTTTTACTATGAAAATAACAAAAAGATGTGGTTTATTGTTATGACATGCTATGATTGTTTGAATAAGTGCATGACCTATCATGTTTTTAATTCAATTTACGTTCTAGTACCAATTGTCTCCGATAAGTATTTTAAAAAAAGCGATAGGGGAACATTAACATCCACTTGTTTTTTAGTTTACACTTCATGTAGCTTTGTCAAAATTATTCATGTCACGTAATAATACATGCATTTGAATTACATTTGAAGCTCAATTTAGTAGTCTCATCTTTGATTTCAACCGGTTGATGGGTTATCAAATGGAACGTGTAATTAAAGCCGAATAAGAACAATTTACATAATTTATGCTTATGTAAGAATAATCGACCTCATGCACGTTTTTCAATGGATTTGAATACAATTGAAAATCTCGAGTGATCTTTTGTAACACGAACCTTTTCCAAAGCATAATAAAGTTGATTTCATTTTTGTAATGGTATTTTTAAGCATATTTCAGAAAAAAATCTAAATTTAGAGATGGTTAATTTCATACAAAGTGTAAATTATAAAAACATTGTCATATTTTAAAACATATGAATATTTTGTAGGTGTCTTCATTTTCTTCATCTCGAAATGACCTTTCACTAACAACAAATTCTATTTCAAACGGTCATTGTCGACTTAAATCCCATTGGACCTTAAAAGGTCATTGGCGACATGCCGCTGATGAGACTTAATTAGCAATGACGTGATCTTTTTATACAAAGATGGATAAGCAGTGTATACCAAAATTATCGTACAGTGAACACTGAGTTTAATTAGCACAAGGATCTTATTTTTGAAAAGAACAATCTCTTTTGTATATTTGCATAATAATCTTACACTGAAATTTTGTTCTTTAAAAGGTAATGGATATGACTATAAGGTCTGAAACCAACGTGATTATCATTATAATAGAAAAAGTGTTCTGGTAATAAATACAATTTGTTTTAGTTTAATAATTTATTGTCTATTTTATTTTAAATTTTTATTATCAATTTAAATGATTATTTTTTCACTTTGTAAAAATCAAATTGGGAAAAATAATATTTCGAGTACTTAATACTATAATAAAATGTATCCTAGATGTTTACAGTATTGTGTTTGAAATAAGTTTTATTTTGAATCATTTAAGCTCACGTTTGGATTGACAAAACATATCGTTAAAAAGAATTATTATGTAAAGAAATACGAATTTTGTTTTATCGAGGGTTGAAAGCCACGAGGCTGTATCCCGGTTTCAAGATCTAATGGCCTAGATAAACTTTGTCATTTTTATAGTCATTTTCATTCAAAATTTGTCTCATGGTGTTACATTTTCACCACTATGTTAAATTTTCATTCGGAATGAAAATTTTCTTTTGATTTTTTCTCATGGTGTTAAATGTTTGTCATGGAGTAAAATATTTCACCATTTATGAAAATGTTTCATGATGGTGTTCAACGGGGTATATATCGATCTCATTAGGTCGAGAACAATACCATAATTACCTTGGTCTTTTCATTATAATTTGAAATCTGTCCTTGACAGGTACTGTGGATTTTATTCTGCTGAAAAGATTTTCTGACTCCTTTGATTTTTCTCCAAAGAGAAACATTTTCATTTGGAATTTTTATCACCGTCTTGATTTTTTATCATTCTATTTGTAGTTTTAGCGGATAATTCCGATCAATAATATCGTCTAGGAACTCGAGGTCAATATGCATTCAGCTCTATGGATTTTCAAGATGGTAAAAATGACAAAGTATACCTACAGCTTAATAATGATTTCAAGATGAATGTAATCAATGATAAACCATCTCAATACAATTCATATGAAACAAAAAATGCGAAAATCCGTAATTCGTTATTGCATAAACACATACATTTGTTCTGTCTGGTTAATAACACACTAATAAAATAAATAAAACTGGCCATACAGGGCCCCGTAACCCTAGTTATACGGAGCGATTTTCACAAACATATTATACGGAGGGGGGGGGGGGGGGGTTTGCAACAACCCCCACCCCTCAATGTTTTATAGAGAGTCCCCAAGACCCCCGTATATGGTACCAGTGGATAGGTATCAGTCCCCTCTTTCCATTGATACCAAATTCAAGGTCATTCATATATGTATGACGTCACTATGACGTCATAATTACCAAAATGTTGAAAATCGGCATTTGTACGGAAAATAGAGGCAAAAATCAAAATTGTTGCAACCCCCCCCTCTTCGTAGAACTAGGGTTAATGCAGCTAAGCCCCTCTAAAAATGTCTTTCTTAATATCGGAGGTTTTTAGACAATTGTTTCATATAGATAAGTTTAAAAATTCTTGAATATACATATAATTATTTTTTCATTTAAGCAAAAATGTTTCAAAATTCAATGTAGCCGGAATACGTAGGATTTAACTTTAACCTTGAATAATTCTGGTCAATTAATGTCCGAGGATTTCCATTTTTAATAGTACCTGCAAAATTCAATGAAGCTGGAATACGTAGGATTTTACTTTAACCTTGAATAATTCTGGTCAATTAATGCCCGGGGATTTCCATTTTTAATTGTACCTGCAAACATGTATACACAACACAACTTTAAAGAATTGTACTATAGTGATATGTACACGAATTAGCGTCTCCGATTATGTAGTTCTCAAAAAGCTGTATTTCCATTTGTGAACTGAATTCAACATGTGATATCGCAGATAATTTGTGCTGGTAATCATCGCCATATACAAGTGATGTGCTTCCCTGATGCAAGGTCTCAATGGCGATGATTACCAGCACTAACTCTCTTTTTGAAAATTGCTTTACTGAATATTGACATTTCAAAATTAAACAAAACAAGAAAAAATACCCATTTCAATTTTGAGTCATTCTAGGATCAATTCTCAACTGAGGAAGATTAAGGAAATTACATTTTTCCTATTCGAAACTGTTGCTTGCTGAGAATGAAAAGTACTACACTTAATATAACGACATTTTGTGAAAAAATTGCGTTCGTCACAATTAAAATTTATGAAAGAAATATCCATCTGCTGCTTAGTACCTTACTTTGAAGTACATTAAATGGGAAATTGATAACATCAGTACTGAACTACGTAAGTTTCTTACAATTACAAAAATACTTAATGTGGTATACAGTATATATGAATAAAAATGTGAAATCAGCTAGTTCAAAATACACCAAAAATAGAATACAATTATCAAAATTTGAAATTTAACCTACATTTTATCTCGTACTCTTGCTTTAAATCATTGTGTGTTTTGTAGTACAGACACTTCCGGACTAATTTCATCTCTATCTAATTTACTTTTCTGCCTACAGTGCTTTCATCTTAGTTACTTGTGAGAAAGGTAGTTTATTTAAGACTAGGAGCAAGTTAGTAATATAGATGATGCAAACATAAACAAATCAAATTGAACATTTCAGATGAAAATGTTGATTAGCTGCAGGACATATTTTCTGTTCTTGCTGATTTTGCAGATTTGAAATGTGATTAGGTAAGATATATATTTAATATAAGTAATATATTTTTTACTATCGCACCAATATCATTATTTACTTTTATATGTTTAAATATCTTTTTAAATGTATCAATTAGACAAGCATGATTTATGTCAAACAGTACTTCAATATAAAAACCGGTTAACTTTTAAACAAAGAAGCTCTTTACTATATAAAAATACATATAATTTTACAGTAATGGTGGATTTATATCCCAAATAATGCAAGACATATTATAGCGTTCTCTCACTCATGACGTAATGGCCAGGAATGAGCTTCGACACTGTCCCATTTGCACTTGATAAAAAATTATTTCTGGTTCAAATGGAATGGCTTAATATTTTAATAAAAGTGCATGCTTACTAACACTCATGTGGAAATGCAAACATCAATCTGACGTTTCTTAATGTCTCTTATGGCTCTTTGGATATTGATTTTTTAAATTAATTTGTCGACTAATATTTTTGACCACCGACGGACACTATAAGACATTGATCTATATATACCATTACAGCGTGTGTAATGTGCAATACTCTACTAAAGCCATTACCTGCACGGTGTTAATTCATCCGTAAATTAAAAAAAAAGTGCCTCAGAGGGGCAACCATAAACCTCCCTCCTCACAAATTTTGACACCTTACTCTACCCCATTTAGAACAATCTCAGATATTTTTCATCATGATAAATTTAAAATGATTTGCCAAAAATGAATTCCGTTTGTAATTGTGAGTGATTGCAAATTTCTTTTCATAAAAACAAATTCAAATCTGTTCTCAATCTGTTAAAAAATGTCTGTAATGATGATCTAAGCATTGATACCTGTTTTAAGATTGTCTTTTATCAACAATATAGGTAATAACCATGTAAATGAAAGTTTTGACAATAATGAAAATTTCCATAATAATGAATAATGAAATCATGACCTCATATTTCACTGAAAAAATGTGACGGAAAACTAATCATTTCATTTCATTGGCCTAATCCATGGCTAAGGACTAGTGTTCACTAACAAGATCTATTATTTGCCATCAACCTGTAAAGATAACAACACCTCCTTTCACACAATATATGTATCAGATAATAATCCTGATGAAATTCTATGATAGAAACAGGCAACACAAAAACAGCTACGACCCGATTATGTCACTCAAAAGGTATATATTTCTAACATTTCAATCAATTCGGTGTATTCGGTATTAATAAAAGTGTGTATGTAACTCGAATTTCATTGAAAATCAATCTATATTTCTCTATTTCAAATGCATGTTCATCAGATAGCTTCAAATAGCACATTAGTTTATGCGTGGTAAGATTAAATAAAATCAATAACGGAGAAAAGTCGCGACTTAAGATATCTAAAAAGCAGCTAGTGCTTAGGTTTTCAGCTTGCATTGCATTTAATCTGCTGATCTTGAAGGAAAATTTCTTATTTTTGTACCTATTGATTTAGTTGAAGGGCAAAATGAACAAACAAAGTGTTAATAGTTTAAGGGAAATTTAAATCGAAATAGAACTGCTGGGCATGAAACTCATCGTTTTAGATATTTAAAAACATATTATTATAAAGAGTTAAAGATACAATGTCACCAACTAAAAATAGTACAAGCAGATGATGCTTTTATATCTTTTTGTCAATATGGCGATACATTGAATAATGAATGTTTTCTTTGAATGGAGTTTTTAGGCATTTATATCAGCGTTTAGTAACAATCTAATTAACAGACTAATAGAAATACATAGCTTTTTGCATGCAGCTGGTCTAATTTTTTAATACGTTTAATGATTTGTTATTTGTTATATGGAAATAAAAATGTGCACTATATAGCACACAACTCAACCAGTGGTTGACAAGCATACTCCAGTCCCAATTTGTCACTTTTTACGTCATTTGTGTTTCTTAAATGAGATAAAACGACGGTCTTTTGTTTCATGAAACATCTGATTGATTAAAACAATTGAATGTGTGACCGATTAAAATATTAACCTTATTTGGAAACAACAGCAACGACAACACTATTTTTAATATCCTGCCAGATTATTTTATTTACCAGTAATGCACTCTACAGGGTGTCCCAGAATAAACCTTACAATCTTTGCGTGCAAGTTTCATGGGTTTAACGGATAGTCTGAAAGTATGTAAAGATTTCATTTTATAGTCCATGAGTTGAACTTTTAGATACCGTTTGTTTCATTTCAATCAGTAGTATACAACAAAAGTTTTGTTGTATCAAACTTTTGGGTGTTTTTGTCTGGTCCAATTTCATGATTATTGGCCATAAAGTAAGGGTGTTTCTGAATGGAATAAAAATGAGTCACCTTGGAAAACTTATCATATCTGTCTTGTTTTTACATCAAATTTGTTCATTTTTTCAGCATAGATAAAAGAAAGCATGTGCATAGTAATTAAGTAAACATCGTTACGGTTGAGTGAACAAATCAATGACAATACTCAATAGAGCTTCATTCAAGGGGAACTTACAAACTCGTGAAATCGGACCAGCAAATTTTACATTCAATTATTTGACAAAGCATAACTTTTGTTGTACATTACTGATTGAAATGAAACAAACGGCATCTAAAAGTCCAATTTATGGGCTATAAAATTCAACCTTTACATACTTTCGAAGTATCCGTTAAACTCATGAAAATTGCACGCAAAGATTGTAAGGTTGATTCTGGGACACACTGTATAAAGGCACTCCAGCTTTTTATTATGTGTTACTGTCATTTTTATCAAACCTTAGAACATAAGGAAAACAATTATTGAAAACGAGGGTTATGAATTCTAAGGGGGCAGCTGATAATCAGGTATGATGGAAATAGATGCCTTGTCAACATCATATTATCTACTCTGTTTGTGTGTTACAATTGTCATACATACTTGTAAAATATTGGGTATTTGCACACTTACAAATATAAAACATTTATGACATTAATAAATATTTTTCCAGCACAACAGTGATCCGTTTCTCTTGACCCGGGGATTGACCTAGTCAAATCAAAAAGAGACACAGGAACGTCAGAGCCTCCGGCGCTTTATGTGCATTGGTTTTCAGTCCATGCTTACTTCCACAGGTTCTTCTCCGGGTACTCCAGCTTTCTCCTGCATTCAAAAACTGAATTTAAAAAACATCTTAGAGCCCTGTTTAGTTGAAGATAAGCTCCCTTTAGCTTAGTTGGTACTAAGTACCAAGTTGGGTTACCAAGTTGGGTTACCAAGTTGGGTTTCATTGGCGAAAGCCTTCCAATCTTGATAACTATATATGTCCAGAAAACTTTGATTAGTATTGTTTACTTTTTTCATTACAGACATATTCACTCCCTCCATTTAGTTACTGCATGGGTCTTTAAAAATAATAATCGCGTCTTCAGAGTTTTAAAAATCAGCAGTTTTATTTAAATCAAGTGTTATTCAGGTTGATTGGAAAGAAAAAAAAACGCATGACCAAGTGTTGAGGTGATCCAAAAGCCCTTTATCAAAGTGTTTGGTTGAATATAGCAACAGGCTCCACAAGTCTTACTACTTGACAACACTCACGTTGTAAAATATGAGGACAAAATACAGAACCCTTGACTAACAACATTAGACTCACTGAGTGACTGCTACACTAAAGGGAGGTTGTCTTATATAAGTGTTGTTTCCGGAATGCTGTTACTTTTGAGATTTAACAGTTTTATATATATTCAAGCCCTTCCAATAATATGCTGAATATCATATAATGAAAACATATTTATCTTGAAGATAATGTCATCAATCTTAAATATTAACTTTTACACTTTGTGTATTTTGTATTTTAAATATGAACGATTCAAAGTTTTGTTTTTGTATTTATTATACTTATTCTGACAAAGCTATGCATGACCCTGTTAATAATAAGATTCAACATAAAAATCTTATTTAAAAAAATGTTATAACTACATCGTGTCTTTGACACCCCATGTTGAAACATCCCAGACAAAAATTCACATAACGGAAATGTTATAATTTAATGCTCACTAGTCGTGTAAAGATGAATTATCGAATGTCAAAAAACACAACTCGACAAATCCATAATGCACTCAACAACATAATGGTGCTTAAAAGGGAGCAAGTAACTTTTGTCATACAAATTCAGATTCCGTGCTCCTTTTGATACGCCGCCTTAAGACAAGCTTCGGAAGGACTTGATAATGTACAGGATATGCGCCAAGCAATCTGTCGTACATGACAATGTTTAAATTATAATGAAAATGAAAAGTTAGCTGGTAGCAAAATGTTATTTTCAAGTGTTATCATTTTAAACAAAATCCACTCAGTAATAACCACACCCTCTTGGACATAACCAGATATAACGAAGATAGTTGAAATGTTTTTTCAACCATGATAGTGTATCAAATCATGTAATCAGTGATACCTAACATTCAGATACGTAGCGGGATATAGAGAAAAAAAGATAACCTTTGAAGTATTTGAAATTGTGTATTTTTTTCACTATAAAGGGTCTAAATCATGTCAATCTAAAATCTTTCAACAAATAATATCTCAAAGAGTATTTTGATATATATGACCCTTATATATATCCTTTAAAATTAAGTTTATGACTTTAACTCTCGGTATAAAATAGGGTTCAGACACTTAAATCTCTTGATATACCATTGTAAATAACATACAGTTTGTTCTTAACTTTGAAAACATATTCCTTTAATACTGAATATTGTTTTGAAACATTTTGAATTTATACGGAGTTCAAAAGATGGATAGCAAAGATAAGTAAGATTTATAAATAAGGCATGAGTTTGAATTCAATAATAACATTTGAATATTTTTAGAGATTTTACTTTACATACAATGCATTTGAATAGGTGTATGCCGACTTGCATTTAGTTGTGTGAGTGACAAGTTAGAAATGTCAAATCGTAAGGGTTTATTTCAACGTCATTAACCAAACATCTTAATCTCCAAAATGGGTTGACTTTAAGATACATATTATTAGATCATGTGATTTATATTCCATTAACTAGTTGAAATAACATTCACAATCAAATGTCAATATTGATATAAAGCATTGAATGTATTAGTAACCGACTTTCAAACCAACTTAATACAACTACAGCTTAAGGGTACGAGCAATCCACATGCTCAGGAAAATGTGAATCCTAACTATTTTTCAATCATGAAAAGATAAATAGTTTCCACTGCCTTTGTGGGGACTCGAACCATGGATTATGGCGGGGGTTAGTCATGCATTACGAAGCGAGAGATCTACCGCTGAGCTATCAAGGCAGCGTTGAGATGGTGAACTAAAATCTAAAACATAAACATTAGAATGCCGTATTTTTCTTTTGTTTACATAAAAATTGCAATTTTTGCCTCATTGGAATGCTCAATTTGTAAGTAAATTATGCGAATGCGTATATCAGACAAAATGTAGATAATGTAGATACTAAAATCAGGCTATTCACAGCTCATACAGGGCGAACTCAGAGTCATAATTCACGCCCGGTTTGTCGGGCAAAACAACGCGGGTTTGTTACATTATCATTCAAAATCAACACAACACATTTATAAAATATTATTTGTAATTCAATAAAAAGTACCAAGCCTACAATCTGTCAAAATTTGAAAACAGGCGAATCTTTCAAACATCATAAAATTTCAAGGTTTCGGCGAAAAAGGTGTACATTTTTCGGAGTAGTTTATTGACGTAATTTTGACCTTGATAATGGACGTGAAATCACTACTTAAGTCTCATGTATAAACTAGAGACTCTATTACATATGTACGTCAAAAATTGTATTATTCTGATATGTGTAAGTAGGTAAAAAGTTGCAGTAAAGATGCCGTTGGCAAAATGGCACCCATTTAGGGACTGTAGCTTTAATCTCTTTCATTTATCATGATCATTATATTTTTGTACACATATAATTCTGGAGCTTTACACTTTGCTCATAAACTAGACCCCTCCAGCGCGGGGAGACAAAACGATAAGATAGAACTGATACTGGTTTCATTGTTTTGAGCTAGAGGGACATACAAGAAAGAATATAAAAAGGTCAAATTCAGTCAACATACGTACTGAAATCGTACATCTGATAACAGATGTATTTTCCGATGTCATTAAATTGAATTGTACAAAATATGTATATGAACATACATATATTAATTTGAGTAATATTTTAAGAGAACAAGATACATAGCTACGCGATATCTCATTCTTATATAGACAAAAAAAAATAAAGAATTTCCCTCAACCAAAATGTTAAATTCATATGATTGCGAGTACTTTGATACAGCTATATTGATTTTTCATGACATAATAAAGGCAGCTTTATACAACCTTTACCAATTTACATTTCAAATTTTCAAATTCCATTAGCAAAAAATTCTAAATCAATTTTAAATCAATCTCTGACTAAATAACAGTTCATATTTCTGACGCATTTGTTCCCTTTCTGTCACAAACAATCAGTAAAGATAGTATCAGTACATTTTGGAATGTTACTCAAAACAATATCATCACTCATGTTGTTATCGTTGGAGAACCTAGAACCAAGGCCTTTTCAAAATGTTATGCTTTTGTGCACATCAAAGCAAATAGTTAGATGCTTAGTGCTCATAGGCGGCGGACCCGGGGGGGACGGGGGGGGACCCCCCTAAATTTCACGAGGGGGGACGGACCCCCTCGAAAAATAAAGAAGAAAGAAAGAAAAGGAAAGGAAATTGAAATTTTCCCTTTGTTTCGATAATATAAACGTTAAAAATCAAAAAGAAATTGCGCTTCGCGCGACTTTTCAGATATTTTGTCCATTTTTAGTAAATATTTCCAATTTTTGCGCAAATTTCAAGATTTTTTCTAAAATTTTTAGCTGAAATTAGCCGATTTGCCAGATTTTTTTGCGCGCGCTACACGCGCATTACAAAAAATCATAATTTTCCTCCGACCATTTTTGCTCAAAAAAAGCCGCCCCCCCCCCCCCTAAAATTTTTCCCTTCCGCCGCCACTGTTAGTGCTTATAAAACATCTCGATTGTTTGTTTTATTTTTAGTTATAATGACTTTCCTTAGCAAAAGCAATATATCGCAGCCTACATGCAAGCTAATATTACAACTGTATAGTTGTCTCAATCGTTCAAGTAACCTTAAAGCGTGATCTATCGTCTATGATTGGTCCTTAGCGGGTTACACGACGTCTTACGTGGAGATCTATGTGAACGGTTTAAAAAACTAAAGATGTCTAATATCTCAGCTAAATGATTGTAAATCATTACGTAATTGTTCGAAAATTCCAGATTACAGTACACAATCAAATGCAATACTGATTAATGTTAACCTTTTCTTTTTCTTTTCTTTTCATGCATGCTACTTGTCTCATTTTGGAAAAATGGAATCAGGTGAGTAAAGCAAATAAAGCTATTAACACGTTCACAAACTAGTAGTATATTGAACAGTAAAGAATTTTATATCCTTCTGGATTGATGTAAATTAAATCGAGTTAGTGAAGCATAATTTTTAGGAATTACTGTAGATGAAAATATGACTTGGAAAAACCATGTTCAAAATATTGGTAAAATATGTTCAAGAAACATTGGTGTACTAAACAAAGTAAAATTATTCCTTCCAAAAGATACCTTATATAAATTATATTGTACTTTAATATTACCTTATCTCAATTACGGTTTATTGTTATTGGGAAATGCATATAGGGAACTTTTGAATGATGTATACCGACTTCAAAAAGTGCAATGAGAATAATCTCAAATAGTGAGTATCTTAGCCATACTGAACCTATTTACAATTTTTTTCCAAACTCACAAAGAAAATCATAACTATAATACACGGAATAGAAATGACTACAAAATACCTATACACAAAATTAACAGTATCGTAACAGTCGGACCAAAGGTTTGGAATACATTGCCATGAAATGTTAAAAAGTCTCCAACCGTAAGTTCTTTTACGTCAAACTTGAAATGTATATTTGGTATTTACAGGTAGAAATATCATTTATTGATATGGTAACATTTGGTTAATACTACTGAATCAGATATAGATATAACTTATTATACATTATTTGATTTTCACCTTCTTCATACCTATGACTCCTTTTGTGGCGGGGGGTGTGGGGGGGGGTGTGTAGTGAGTAGCCCAGTATACTTTTCCGTTTAGGTTTGATGTACTTATTATTTTATTTTTGCGTACTGTTTTTATATTTAGGCCCTACTTATTATTTTTCAGGGGGCACAACAATTTACATGCTTCTGCTTCTAGTTGTGTCTCCTCCATCGCTTTTATCATGTTTTGTTATGTTTTTTGACTGAAATAAATATGATTATGACTATGATTATGATTATGATTCATTGCATATCAGGCAAATTACCAAATCTGCACAATGGATCAATATAACACTTAATTGTATTTATTAAATATTTAATTTGGTATTAAATGCATGAATAGCAACCTTTTTGCAAAAAAAATCATCATATTTAAATGATGATGCATCTAACTTTTATTGCTCTTGAACCTAATTGAAGCAAAAAAAAAAAATGTCACTATGTTTTTTATTAAGAGTCTCATTATAGTCTAGAAAATGACATTTAGCAATTTGAAAACAAAACCCAATGAATTTGTTTGTGTACTTACGTCTATTGTGTTAGTACGTATGATCAGTGGTACCATTATCGGTATGATCATTGTTTGGAACCTAATTGTACGTATTGAGCTAATTTGGCAAGAAATGGTGCCATTACTGCCGTATCGTATTATTGGTACCCATATTATTGTCTTCTAAAACTCATTGTCTGCCGGACAATTTTAGAGGTAGGACTTTCAGTTATTAAATCGAGTTACAGCATTAATACCCCAAATTTTCCTAAATCCCAGATCCTGTTCGTCCTCTAACTGAAAAGGAAGGGTGACTTTGGGCTTCACCTGCCAGGGTATTTGCTCATGTGCGTTCCTGGCATCCCCTGCGAGAAAGGTTTATCACAATAACCACATTCATATGGTTTCTCTTTGGTGTGTGTTCTCTCTTACCCGAAATATATCTGGCAGTGGTACCAATACCAAAGAGAGCTCTGCATTAGTGCACATACCCAATGTCGCAAGAAATGGTAATTTTCATCAAATATGCACTGCAACACTTAACAAAGGATATTCATACTAAATTTACCCATTAATACAAAGACTTCCTGGAGTTGCTAGTTTGAAGACATGTTACCATGGTTACCATGTAAACAAACTAAGCACAAATTGTTTGATTACTTTGTTTTGTGCAATGCGATTTTCAAAAGGTTCCTTTCACTCACGAATATGAAAAAAACATTTCTGTTTTTCAAGTACCATTAGTATTTTTCATTTTATGCACAGATTACCGTTACCTATACAGCTTGGCTCAAACAAAAACCGAAGGTTTGTGGCTTGTGTTTGTCGAGCAAGACTGTTCTCTTGTGCATTTTCTTGGCACTTGCATGCGATAATTTTGTTTCACAATTATCACTTTAATACGGTTTCTCTTTTGTGTGTGTTCTTTCATGCACATTCTTGGCAGCAGAATGTGAGAAACGTTTGTCACAACAGCCACATTGATAA